>BGPR01046533.1:0-12019 GCA_013235015.1 Araneus ventricosus
GAAGTTCATACTGAGCCTAATTCAAATAAAATGAAAATACAGGGTGTCATAGAGTTGTTGGACCCATTTCAAAAATTAATTTAAAAAAACTAATAATGTTACAACTGTTTTATTTTTTTAATGAGAGAGCAAATATAAAAGTTTTCTTCAGATAGGTAGCGTACCATTACGACGTTCTAAATTTGCCACAGCGAAAGATTTCCATACGCAATGACTACGATCAGCAAAAATCGATGCGCGTTTTCTGGTTTCCTTTTATAGTTTTTCCTCAATATCTCGAAAACTATTCAGTTTCCGAATTACAATTGATTTAACAAATTAAAGAGCGTAAAATTCCCTACAAATAAATGCTTTTATTTTTCTTCTAGCTTTAATAGTTTCCCGGATAATGGCTCTCGAAAGTGAGAGACCGCGGTGGCCTAATGGTAAGGTACCGGCTTTGGGACCGGAGGGATCCAGGTTCGAAACACGATTCCACCGAAGATCCACCATGTATGGGGCCCGCTGCACGCCAAATCATACGCAGTGACCAAACGCTCTCCCGCTGGCGCGGCGTGGAAGCCTGGAGAGGGGGCGCCAGCTCATGCGCCGCACCCATCATCCGACCGTGATCCCAAATTACGAGCTCCGTACCAAAATAGCCCTCGTGTTGCTTCCAAACGGGACGTTAATATAACCAAAACTCGAAGATGAGAGATGTCCAATAATTTATGACCACGTAGACCTCCGCAACGGCGCGTTACCTATCTGAAAAAAATTTTTAATGCGCTGTAATTTTTAAAAAAGTAGTTGTAACATTATAAATTTCTTAATTAATTTTTGAAATGGGTCCAACAATTCTTGGACATCCTGTATTTTATACCGAGTCTATATTGTTTTCTAAATTAAAAATTCCCGAGACCTCAAGTTTTAGTGCCCTCATTTATATAAAATGACGACATGAAAATGCAAGTCTATTGGAAACTTGAAATATCATATTGTCGTACTTTTTTAATGGTTTCTAGTCTTACTTAATATATTATTTTGATTATGGAATTTTCAAAATATGCTTTATAGTTAAGAATAACTTTAAAAACCTTATTTATTAGTCATTATTAATTAAAGTGACCGATACAGGCAATAAATTTGAATGAATTACTTTTATACTTACTTTTGTGGAATACTTAGCAAATACCTCTTTACCTCATTGCGCTTGTTATAAACTTCTTGCCATACCCATTTAAACTGTAGTATTTCAAATAGTGTCTTAACAGTCATTTCCCCACAAGATATGCGCATCGAAATCTCATATTTTTATACTTATAAGCTGAAATTAAGTTATTCGTCGACGTTATAATTCGATGCAAAAATCGCATAAACATCCAAGTGGTCAGTGGGAGTCAGTCTGGGACTTTGAACCTTCTCAAACAAGGGTTCTCAAAAAACATTTTGGAGTCTCCGTGAATGACCTGCCTAATCTATCGACTTGAATGGGTGGGGAAAAAATGGCCCGCTCTTTGGGCAAAATGGAATAGCGTTGACTTCTCGTGAATGTCCAGCTTTAGAAGTTATAAAACTCCGGTTCGAAAAATCGTTTCGGAGTTATAAAAAGTACCGCTACTAATTTGACATACTCTTTGAATTTTGAACTCGTGCGATTTGTCATTCATCGGCGATACGCATAGGTGCGCCTCCAACAGTCCAAAATGGTCTTGGACTGAAATCACTTAAAATTTCATCTAAACTTAATGATCTAATATCTTTGACAATTTGGAAATCATGTGATGATTACTATAAAAGACTTTGCCTCACAAAAGACTGGTGTTTTCTGGAATAATTCCAGTTCTCTTCAAAACTGTCTACACCAACGTTATTACATATACATGTTTTTAAATCGCTTATTTGAGAATATTGTTTGGATTCTCTCTTTCGACGACATTATCAAAATAAACAAACTTCTTGCTTTTTCCCCCAATTAAACGCGAGTCCTTCAAAAATGGAGTAAATCATATTAGCAGATTTCGGTTAGTTTCACTTTTAATTCTCGAAAGAATCCCACTCATCAGCCAATTACATTCCGCGCCCGGCTTCGAAAATGAGCGTCATTTGCAAATAATTGACATCTCCCGACGAAAGTCGATATCTTCCGCTTTGTGCTAAATTAAACGAAATCAGCCATTCAGCTTTCCAATTAAACGAACGCGCAATTGTAAAAATAACAGCCGCAGTCTCGCTCGGAATTGGAAACGCCACCTTTTCTCTCGCCGGTAATTCCGAATTAGAATATCTCATTTTTTCCTTCTCTTCTTTCTTCTCGTTCGTTCCATTGCTCTCTCTTCTCTCGTCATGCATTGTGTGCGTCTGTCTTCTCGTCTCTCTCTCTCTTCTCATCTAAAAGGCTCTTCTCCCCCAAAAAGACGCCGCGCGTAAACCGCACACAAACAACTCGCCTTAAATGCGTTTTAAAATTTCCGACCGTGCAAGCAAAGCTCCTTTTGTTGCACCTAATTAGAAGAACGCCAGGTAACGCGGGGAAAAATTAGCTAATTATGTAAATTCGGGATGGCGCGAGATCCCGCGAGACACAACGGCAGACCCCCTCTCCACCCCTAAATCGCCTCTCCCTCCCCCCGCATAAAATTCCGCAGCCAATGAAAGGAAAAGGTTTTGTTTCGGGAAGCTCCCTCAAAACAGAATAATTTCCGATTTACGAACGAATTGCTTCCTTGTTCGAATGGGAGGGAGCGTGTGGCGCATGCGCAGTCGCATTCCCCCGAGGAAGTAAAAGAGAAAGGAATTCTCTCGCACCGCCTTTTGTCGGAAAATGAACCACGGCGTTGGCAATTTCTTTCAGTTTTGTCGTGAAAGAGATTTTTGGACACTTGAAGAACAGTGCTCCCTTGCCTTTTGGTTAACGTTTTAGCACCTTTCCGCATGGCGCAGGAAGGCAACCACGTGCAAGCTCCCATGAAAGGGAGCCGCCGAATCCTTTGAGGAGAGAGTAGTTCTGCACCGCATTCACGAGCGACGCACAATGCCGACCGTGCAATAGCGAAGCCGCGGGTGCTCCTCATACAACACTCTTCCGAGCGCATTGTGCGATTGTGCTGCATGAGGAACCCTCGCCGAGAGGAGTTCATTTTTGTAAGCGTCATTTGGTTGGGATCTCGAGGGTTTGGATCGGTCACGGGTTCTATGGGAAAATATTTCAATTCGAGATCCCTGAACCGACTGATTTATAGAGAAAATTTCCTTTCTTTCGGTTGATAATCTCTCGACAAGCTGATCCCTATAAATTTATGAAAAATGAGAAGAAATTATGTCATTTTGACTGAACTCTCGAAGGGGACTTTCTAATGATTTCAAATTTCAAAATGGAAAATTAGATGAAAATCCTTCACATGGTAATTCAAACAGTTGCACTGATTACAAAGGGCTATTACTTCCTTTTAAACAATGAGAGGAAGAAAAATTTGAACACAATACAGGTGAAAGTTATAGCATATATCATATGGAAGCTATCGTGCTCTGTTATCGTGAGCACGAGAGCAATGCCACTGACCAAAAAAGTTTGTAGCACGTGACCGGTCAGACAAGATGACGGAAATCGTGGGCTGCATTCAACCGGTTTGAAAATGCACACGATGGTGACGGAAAATAGTCAGCATCGAAAATTCAAACCAATCGGGCGTGACTTTGACGGTGACGTAATTTGCCAGCGAATACAGCCCACGATTTCTATCATCTCGTCTGAGCGGTCACGCGCTGCAATTTTTTTGTGAGTGGCATTGCGCTCGTGCTCACGATAACAGAGCACGATAGCTGTCCGTGTGCGTACTGCTCACTACAACTGTCCTTGATCACACAAACAACATAAATACGATAGTCCATTTCGCTACTATATGAAGCATTCTCTATGTGTACTTTCAGCTCCTTCACTGCTGCACGCAAAAGAGGCAGTAAGACAGAGTCTTAGACACATCTACCGATAGAATAAAGACATAAGCAGCAATTTCAGAAGATTTAGAACACGCATGTGGCTATCGAACGCGGGTCAATGACTGCAGACATGTCTCCCAGTGAATGAACTACGGCATGGATGTTGTTTGAGCGACCAAATGAAATCACACTGGGCAAGTTTTAAGTACGCAAACAAAATTTCAAGCTTCCTTCTTATTTTGATCAATTATTTTCTTCCTATAGCTGTTTACAAGGAAAGCAGCCATTTGTAATCTATGCAGATGTTTTGAGTTACTATGTATGACTTCTAACCATCCAAATTTAACCAACTTCAATTTCTTAATATTGCGAATCACATTTTTTAAAACTTTACACTTCATGAATTTTCATTTGTGAACTGCAGTTGTGCGAATTGATATCAATGAGCATCAGAGGTATAAATAAAATAATTATGAAATCATTTTAAACATAAATTTTAAACATAAATGTAATTCTTCAGTTAAAAATTTTTGATAAACCCTCCAAAGGTGAAAATTTTAAATCTTCATTTAGATGTAATACTTGGGAAAAGGTCCAAATACTTTGGCACCTAAACGAAATGACATTTACAAGCAACGCTAATAACAGTATAAAATAATTCAACGCTGTAATAATACTATATACACTCTAGTCGGTTACATTTTGCTTCCATGTAAATATAGTATAATTTTAAATTTAATTGTAACATTTAAGTATATTCTTTCTCTTCAAATTTATTTTAAGCTTTTAACCCATGTGCAGTTCTGATTATCTCAATTGGGTACTTATTATAATAAGTTTTTATTCTGTAATTTATCATCAGTTCGATTCTTTTTCAGTAAGCATTTTTCAGATTTTTCATCTTGGTTGTTATTGTAGGAAGTGTAATACTTGGTTGTACTACAGTGAATTTATGTAAAAATGTATTTTTATCTTGTAATAAAAGTATAAAAATACTGTGCTGAATTTTTTCAAAATTCTGAAAATTTAACTAATGTATTAAGGACATATTCTCTTTCAGTTATGTTTTTTTCCCCTCATGAAGATATTACAGAGGGGCGACAGAACCGGGATATCAGGGAATTTTATCGACCTGGAAAAGTCAGTGAAATTCGTAAAAACATCTAAAAATGAGGGGAAATTAATAGTTATTTGTTACTTGAGTTATTATCTATAAATTAGTATCTTATGTGCAGTATTATTTGTAATAATTAATGGAATAAAAATAACTTATATTCATTTATAAAAGCATAAATTTTTGATTAGAGCAATTAATTTCTTATGATTTGTTAAAGAATAAAGATTTGAAGTAATATTTTGGCAGTTTCTCTTGCTTAAATCTTTGCAAAAATATATATTATTAGGTACGTATAATTATACTATTTTTATATTTATGCTCCAACATGTTATTCTGGTACTCATGCAAAGAGCACTAATTAGTTATTGAAGTTTTGAGCAAAGATCATAATAATCTTTACTGTTAATATAATTTAACTTGTGTTGCAAAGAGTAATTTTAATGTTTCTTAGAATTCTTATACAGTTTTAGAAACAAAGTATTTTGTTAAAATTTCCAGTATTCTTCTACGTACAAGAAATGTAATATACTGTTTTAATAGATTTTTTTAGGATATTCATTCCATTTTTTAAAAATTAAATTTCATATTTTTTCTTCATTTTAAATAACTGGTAAAAGTGTTTTTAATAATGTATATTGTACACATACAGTGATTCTGAGTAGGGAGAAAGCCAGGAAACTAATATAATTAGTAGCCGTAAGTGAGGGAAATGTTGTAAGTTTAGTTAGGGAAATTTTTTTCACAGTTTCTGTAGCCACACCCCTGCATTATATTTTTTAAGCTGACTCAGTCTATCAAGACTTTACTAGTCAGTGTAAACTCAAAAGCCTTATAATTAATATTTTCTAAAAATTATAATTCGTAAAAGAATAAGTAAAATTCATGCAAATAACTGGTTTGTTGTGTGCTTTAGATGTTCTTAAAGGATAAATGGAAAATAAAGCTGCAATATTAGAGAATATGGTGAAAAATATGTATTTATAGAGAAATGCAGATTTAGAGAATGCAGTTAAATCTTCAGAAAAAAAAAAACAGATATTGGTCAAGTTTAATGATTTTGTGAAAATTGCTAAATAACTGCAAATTGAATTGAAGACAAAATGCAAATTCTTAAAAAATCTACAGGATATTTAAAGAAACAATAAAAAGAATTTTTTGCATATTTTATTAAATTAAATTGAAGAAAAAATGCAGTTTTTTTCTGTATTCAAAAAATCTGCAGAATATTTAAAGGATAATATAATAAGAAATTTTTTTGGAGATTACATTAAAGAAAAAATGCCGATTTTTTGCTGTGTTACAAAAATCTGCAGAATATTTAGAGAAAAATATAATAAAAAAATTTTATGCCGATTAAATTGAAGAAAAAATGCAGATTTCTTCTGCCTTCAAAAAATCTGCAGAAATCTTTTAAGAAAACTTCAAAAAAATTTTTTTTCTACAGATATTTTTTAGCTGGGTTATTAAAAATTATTTATTATAAACCGTGCTATATAGTTTACAATTGTTTCCATTATAGAAATCTGTTGTACTGTGCAGAATAATGCTGGTATTAAAAGAAGCACCCCCCAATTGTTTCTTACTAGTTTTTAAAATAGCAGAAGTGATGAAACTAGGGTAAAAGACCGTTTATGTTGGTTAAAAAGATTTACAAGGATAAAATAATAAGAGGAATTTTACTACCTCAAGGGGCATCATCATAATGCTTTTTATAAGGTAAATCACTGGTCTCAATATTGCTTTAAAAAATGTTTTCTTTTAAACGTTCGGAAGTGTTGAATAATTAATTAATCAATATTAAAAGCATTTTTTAAAAAAAAGCGGTTTTTTTTAAACGCTCTGAATAAGTTTACAAACTGATCAAAAGGGAGCGAAATCAATAAAAACACTTCCAGAAAAGAGCGTTTTTCTTTTCAACGCTCTGAATAAAGTTACAAATTAATCAAAAAGGATCGAAATGAGTAATGAAAACATTTCCAAAAAAGAGCGTTTTTTCTTAAACGCTCCCTTTAACATTAAAAATTAACCAACAAGTTGCGAAATCATTGCTTAAAATATTGCTCAAAAAAGAGCATTTCTTTTAACACGCTCCTTTTAATATTAAAAACTAATGGAAAAGGAGCGAAATCGTTCAATACAAAACGGAGCGAAATTCTCTCCGCGGAAGGATTGTAAAACGCTCCGAAAGAACGATGCACTTTCAAGTACGGAAAGGAGTGAAAATTCGCTCCATCGGAGCGAATTTCGCTCGTTTGGTTTAAGCGTGTCCTGAGCCGATTCAACTGAGTTATTCAAATTTCATCTTAATATAAATAAAAGTCATTGTGGCTATGTTCCACATCTCCTCCTAAACCAATGAATTGATTTCAACCAAATTTTGCACACTTATTATTTAAGACAAGGTGAAGAACACGAACTTTTCGAAGTCCAAAAGTTAATTAAACAGTCAGTTAATTAAAAATTAACCGAAACCATTTTTCCGTACTAACTTCGGGACAAATTGTTTGACAAAAAATATTTTATACCATCTTAAAGTTTGAAATTTTAACTTTTCATTGATACCAATTTTATTTCCGTGCAATAATTCCTTCAATTTTTATTAATTTTTTTAATTTAATAAATAATGATTACTTGCAGACGATTTTGAAATAAAGCATTTTTATAGATATTTAGTTGCTAGGCGACGGTGAGAATTTGATCTAATTTGTTTTTATTTCTTTAAATACCTTATACAAGAAGTGAAAGATCACTTTCAACTTTTAAAGGCCCAAAAGTTAATTAAAACTTTATTTAATTAAAAATTAAGCAAGAATTTGCGTCTTTCGTTGATATATTTCGAAAGTGTTATTTTACAATAACTATTTTCATAATATATTAAAGTTTTTAAAAAATAGCTTTTGAGAGACACAAATTCAAATTGTTGCTTTCATTTCAATATATATATATTTTAAAAATTCAATTGTATATAAAATTTACAATTTGTAGCAATGTTTTTTTTATTATTAAAGAACAAGAATATGTATGAAGAGCTGTTGCCCTAGAACATATAAACAAAATTCTGGAAGAATACTGAAGAAAAGTTTAAAAGCAGATTATTCATAATTTATATCAGGAACAACTATTGATCTGGTTTATTTGAACGCTTTTTATTAATGAAAATTTAACTGTTTAATTAATTGTCGCAAAACATTCGACAGAATCTTTCTTATTCTTCACAATTTATGACCGAAATTTGAAGTAAAAGCGTTTCAGACGATAAAGGAATTTTATGTATTATAATTTTCTATAGAAAAATAGATTTTCATTAAAAATATTAGACATAAAAGTATTTTAATCACGAGAAACGCCGGGCATAACAGTTAGTCTGCTGTGAAGTTGGGGGCGGAGTTGATTTTTGTACGAAAACGTTTTTCAAGTTTCCATTTAACAATCCTGAGTTATTAAAATTCGAATGGTGGTTTTTTAAGCTTACATCATACTGTATTCTTTTGGACATAAAAGTTTTTTTTTTCCATTAGCGTACATATTTATTTACTAATTTATAAAAAAAAGTGAAAATCAACGTTCTAGATAATTTAAATGAAATTAACTAAACGTATTATAAACCAAAAAAAATCAATACAATTTAAATTAAACTAACTCTAAGCTAACGGACACGAACGATTCGAATGGAAACAGAAAACATCAAATAAATTAGATAATGTTCAAGGGCTATGTTGCACATTTCTCGCGCAATTTCAAAACGAGACTTAAATCTAAAAAAAACCAAATCAGAAGTACGTTTCAGCTCTGTTGCTAATTGCAATGTAGTTTTTCATTGAAAAACGAAAACATTGAACAATCAGCTTCATATGTTATCATTAAAATTAAAAATTGTAATCATAATTATAGTAAACTTTTATTTTTTATCACATGAACACCGCACTGCAAGCATAAACTAATCCGCCAGAATATTGCTCAACACCTTCCCTCCACCCCGATCGCTTACAACTCTCCACCACCCTGCCCCCTTTTACACGCCCCTCAGCAGGAAAATCTCCGCTGTTATGGGGGGTTTAAAACCGTGTCCGATCCGCAAAATCTCTCACTTTAGCTCTAAAGGATTTGGCACAATGGCGGATTGTGGTGGTGATGGCTAATTCCCGATCACGATGAACTTCCCTGACATCGATTAAGTCCTCCCCGACCCCATCGAGGGGAGGGCCTCCCTTTCTGAAAAGGGTGCACCCGTCCCCCCTTACCAATGAGGGGCGTAATCCGGTTGCAGTACAAGACCGATAAACATCTCTGGCCCATTGAAAGCCAGGAATAATTGTGAGGTTTCGGTTGACGTAAAAGTAAACAAGCGGTGATCCCAGCCGTCCTGAGCGACCGGCCCCTAATCCCCCGAGCGGTTTATCTGGTGGAGATTGTGACGGATAAGGGTAGAAGACGTTTTAAAGCGGATTGCTCCTTCCAAACATGAAAATGATGCGGTCTGTTATGCGAGGTGATCCTTTGTGGGCCATTCTTTGCCCCGATGGTAATAGGGCAGCGATACACATATACTTGTGTTCCTGTCAAGAATATGTAAATAGATCGTTTTACAAGGTGTTGAAGAGGAATTTCGGATGGAGGTTTCCGTGGTTACATTGATGAAGATGTGTATCTATTTTACGAGAAAGTTGGAGGGGATGGCAAAGGAACGTATTTAAGACACTTTTCAATTCCTACTATTAGTTCACACTCTCCCTATACTTATACATCTTGTTCAAATTTTGCAGTCGATTTTAAACTAACTTCCCGATGAGCTGGAGACTTGAAACTTTAAACATAGCTCAGAACTAGATGACAATGCAATATTAATTCGCTTTCTTGTCTGTCATTTCATATTTTGCATGACGCATGCGCAGTACGTTTTTCATTATATCTCGAAAACTATTAACATTACAGACTTGGTTCTTGGATATATGGATATCCCATGGGATCATCGAAGCATCCCCATATTTTAGCCATAGCTTTGAGCATGCGCAGTACGTTTTTCATTATATCTCGAAAACTATTAACATTACAGACTTGGTTCTTGGGTATATGGATGGCGCATGGGATCATCGAAGCATCCCCATATTTCAGCCATATCTTTGCGCATGCGCAGTACATTTTTCATTATATCTCGAATCACATAAGTAGAATTGACTTAAAATTTTTTTATATTACTTGTTGTTATAGATATCAGTTAAAGTTGAACGAATTGCGTTAAGATAAATTTGCTAAAGTTTAAGAGGATCAATGAGATTCCAGGGGGTGCTATCGGACTGCAGCACCCCCCACCCCGAGAAAACCCAGAAATCGTGATTTTATTTAAAATTATCTTAAATAATTTATCGAAATTATCTTAATTTCCTCTTTCTTTAAATAATAATAACGTGACATCATTACTTTCTGGGTTGACAGGGTCGAAAATGTTCTACTTTTCTAAACATTCCAGTTGTACTTGTAGCGTTGACGCGGTCGAAGACATTTTTTGGATAGTTATTTCATTGCATTTTTTATTAAATTATCGAAAGTATTGTAATGTTTTCTATGATTGGGGCAGCTCAAATATTACGTAAACATGTTTTTGGTAATTTTTGACACCTCCCCCCTTGTCAGCAAAAATAAGCAAATCGCAAACCCCCCTCTAATTATAGCGCAAGCAAACGCCCCCCCCCCCCCCCGTTCTTTTTTTTCACAAAACGTATAACAGTAATAATCTAATTTAAAAAATTTTAGGACTTAATTCAAATAAAAAACTCTAACTCGGCTTAAAATGAAAAATATATATATATTTAATTTCCTTACAATTTTATTTAAGAAAATTTCTTAGTTTATCACAATTTTAAAAATTCAAGTTTAATTTTCTTTTGCCAAATTTAATTTTTCTTTCAAATTTAATTTTTTAAAATTAAATTATTTTTGCAAGTTACAAGAGATTTTCGGAAATAAAGTGGTTTTAATGTCTTACGTAAGCATCACTTATGCCCTCCCCCCTGTCAGCAAAAATCAGCAAATCGCAAACTCCCTAGTTGTTACGTAATATTTGAATGGATCCCATTCTTATTGTCAGGTGAGTAAAGTCTGTAAAGGTAAGGTGTTTTGGTTTACATAAGCCATGAGGTTTGAGATTCGTGACGACGATACAAAATTTTAATGACCCCCACCCCGACCCAAATCCTGGATTCGCCACTGAAGGGTATGATGTTGAATGTACTATAGAAATTCGTGTTAGATTAAGGTTAAAGATCTGTATTACATCAGCATTACATTTGTTAAAGGAGATGACGAGGAATGAAAGTTAAATATTTGTATTACTTTAATGTTACATTTGTTAAAGGAGATGACGAAGAATGAATATTAGACATTTATTAAAGATGAAAGTGATGACGAAGAACGTATTTTAGGCATTTGTGTTACATTTATAGTTGACATTTGCAAAGTTGAAGGGGGTTGATGAGAAATGAACGTTAGATATTTGTTCAAATAAAGGAAGGGGAGAGGAATGCACGCTATACATTTGTGTTAAGATACAATTTTCTAATTTAAATTCAAAACTTTCAGTAAATTGATATTATAGAGATTAACCCTCTTGAGTAGAGCAACATAAAACTAGCGTCTCATTTATTTCACACTATTTCACGGACTGTGGAGTTTATAACCACCCTGAAAATAGTTTTACTATCCTGTCTTGTTGTATCATACGGTGTCATGTCATTCATCCCCAGTTATAGATTTATTGCTAGGGAGGGAAGACATGAAATAGGGCTATCGAAATGGACTTCACGTCTTCGAATGAATTGAAAAGAGGAAAGCCTTTTCCTGTTTGTTCTTCACAGCTTCTGTCTTAACCCTTTCGGCCCTAATGGGCATATACGTCCCGAAGATTAGACTTCATTCCCTGTTGGGTAACATAGGGAATTACATTTTTGTTCTTCACATCTTCTGTCTTAACACTTTCGGCCATAATGG
>BGPR01046534.1:0-12019 GCA_013235015.1 Araneus ventricosus
AAAGAATGCAGCGATAACCAACCACGGTTATAAGGTTGGCAGCTACCTGAATTATAGAAGCATTCTTAAATTTTAACGTGTAAATGAATAACAAGGTTGGAAATAAGTTAAATACCACGCACAAACATATCATTATTTTCTGCAAAACGCTATCCTTTTTCTGTAGTTCGGTTGAATAGATTAAGCTGATACTGAAAAGAAAAGACAAGTATTGATAAATCCATGCCATATTGTTCTAAATCCTTGCAAATTTCTCAACAACAAAGTATTTGCAAATATCCCGCGGTTCCGAAATACAATTTATTAGTTTCTTTCTGGCGAATAATACCTGTCTATTGCTAGTGTGTTTCCATATTTTTCAGCCCATCCGTCCGGGAAAACCGCCTGTTTTCGTCAAGAGGTCATAATCCGCTATCCGCACTGACGTAAAATGTGTTCAATACAAATCATTTAAGTCAGATGCGATCGGTATATTTCGGATTTCTATCTTTATGATTGATTTTATGAATTTGTAATGAAATACGGCTTTAATAAACTAATTTTTTAAAGCAGTAGCGTGATTTTGTTTCGGATATTTGATTCAAATGATATTATTTATATTTATGAATTATTCACATGAATATTACTGCTTGATATAAGTGGGAATCAATTTAAATCATTTATGGTTAGATGCTGATATATGTTTCGGTAATTTATATATCTTTTAGCACATTGAAAACAATAGTAAATTAAACTTCCATTTTCAAAGAACCGATAATAGAAATTTTTTCCCCCAGATCTGTACATGGTTCATATGTTGTACTAGATTGATAAATGTGTTCATTTTTATCTCAGGTTTTATCAATCAATGAGCTCGATTATCGAAAACTGCAAATTAATATATATATTGGGGATAATGCTCCAATCCTAACAATAATTATAACTATTGAATTGGCGTGTTATAAGCATATACTTTCTCATTTCTAATCTTAAAAGATTTTGGGGATTTACCCCTAACCCTTGGGGAAACCCCTTCGTTTTTCCAACAATTGGCTTTCGCGGAGGGTTGCGCCACAAATCTAGATTAATGCAACACATATCAGTTCCCAAGACCGATTGGCATTTGATTGTTGGAATTCCAATTCTAGGTTGTCTTTTTCATAGTAGTAATTGTCTATAATCAAACTATCGTTTGTATATCATTTGTATGATTATTGATAAGGTAATTTGATTTTAATTTTAATTTTTAGATTAATATATGTATATATTGAAAATATAATACGTGTTTTGATTATATATATATATAAAATACTCGGTACTAAATATATATATATATGTATATAATACTATATATAAAATACTTTTTACTGGGATATACTTTCAATTCGTTTTTTCATATCCTTTCGAATTTGATATAAATGTTTGTTATTTTATTTTATTATTTTATTTTATTGTTTTTCTATTATGTTTTTGTCTCTTTTATATTCGTTACTGAATGCTTATGTTGCAGTTCTTTAGCGCACAATGCCTTCAGTTTTACTCTCTACCTTCGGGTCCTTCTTTTTTTTTTAAATGAAGTTATTTGAATCTTTAGAGACTTCCAAGATGGACTCACTCGCTTCAGAGAAGTCCAGTGCTCGGTACTCGGTTGCTTCGGGGGCCACCTTGGATCGATATCATGCAACCCCGATATCCCATTTTCTGCTAATAGCTATGTTTATGAAAGTAATTCTTTTGCTTGTAAAGTAAAACAATGCAATGATTCTATATGTAAAACTTGCCCCCTCTTTGACAAAAGTCTCATCTCGTCTGCTATCACTATTAAATATCGATGCAAGAGTTTTAATGTAATTTACTCTCTAAAATGTGGCTTTTGCGAAATGGGTTACGTAGGACAGACCAGCAATTCACTTAACGGTGTGGATTAATGAACACCGCTCCGATATTAAACTGTACAAAAACACGGAAAAATTTAACATAGAATTTAACCATTTCCATAAACACGATTTTAGCAAAATCTCACTTTATATCCTTGACATTATCCCAGATAAAATAACTAGATTAGAAAGAGAAAATAGATTATATTTCTAAAATTAAAAACTATTGCTCCATATGGACTACACGATATTTTCCAAAATACAATGATCAATATTTAAAACTGCACTACATCACATTTTTTTAGCACTTGTAGAAGCAATACCAAAAGAGGTGGCAGGGGTAGTGGAAAAAATAGAAAGAATTTAAATAAATTATCTAATGAAGATATTTATAATCTAATATATGAAGAACTAAAAGAAATTGAACACGATTTTAATAAGAATTTTAACTATAGACAGGTTAAAAACATTCTTTATTTTCTCTACTAAAAACAAATTCTGAAAGATTCTCGTAAATATTCTGAATAACTACAAAACATATAATCAACTCCTCTTACTTCTTATTAATGATCTATATAAAGCAAGAATTGCCAAATCGCCGAAAAAACATCAAGAAAAAACAATAAATTACATGACTATCAACTTTAAAAATCCAATTTACAACAAATTTAAATTCAATGCAGTACTCCATGAATTTACGGATCTTTTTCCTATCAAAAATAGCACAGCAAAGCTGAAACCGGATTTTGTGCCATTAAACGGAAACTTCCATTCTTCCAATCAAAAATATTGAAGTTAACAAATGCTTTAAATGTGATACAAATATCGGTAGAAGAATCTTCAACTACAATTCCTTCTGTAAAGACGTTAGGACCAATAGAAATAACATCCAATGCCTTTGCAATAGAGAAGAATATAATAAATACATTGATCCCTTCCATAAACACATTTTAACCTAGACATTATTGACAATAAAGAAACAAGGGAACTAATGATCAAAGGTACAAAATTCAGTCCTATTTTCAAGATCTCCATTCATAAAATTTTCAAAAGTTTTCTTAATGATTTGGATAACTTTTGCCTGAAACTTGCCGCCAAATTCGATATACCAGTGCAATTCTTCACCGAATGGAAATGGTCAATATACTTCAACTTTAAACAGTTCATGAAAAACAATTACAAAAAAGACAATCCTATTACGAAAAATATGACTACCGAAATATCAAGGATAGTATCAAAGCTCTGCAAGAACAATTCATCATAACCCCTATTGCTAAAGCGGCCGGCAACTTTGCAATTATCTGCAAAAAATTCTATCTCGAAATTTTAAACAAGGAGTTAAAATCATCAGAAAATTACAAACTTAATAAATCAAATATTATCACCATGAAGAAAAAAAATTCAGCTCTTAACAAAAAAATTAAATGCCATAATGCAAATAATAATCTACCATATATCGTTATATATCCAAAATTTCATAAACAGCCAATTAAATTCAAATATATCACCTGCGGCGCTAACACCTACATGAACAAACCTGGAACCATTTTTTCAAAACATCTTAATACCATCTTAAATCATATTGCGAAATATAATTTTGCATGGATTATCAAAAACAATAACAAAGTAATTGAATTCCTTAATAATAACAAAATCGATACAATAGAAACCTACGACTTTCAAGATCTTTTCACAAGTATTCCAATAAATAAATTGCAAGAGGTATTAATGAACTACTTCTAAGGTCTTAAAAACCTTTTTAAAATCCCACTAACTTTCTGGGAAGACCTCATCAGCTACTGTATATTCAATAACTTTATCTTTAAGGGAAAAATATTTTCCAGCAAATAAAAGGCATCCCACAAGGAACAAATTTCTTATCTTTACTAGCCAACCTCTTTCTTCATTTCTTCAAAAGAAATTTCGTTTTAAACCTCCACTCTGCCTTCCGATTTATTGACGATATTATAATTTTTAATTTTCAAGACTTCAGTTCTATTTGCAGTACCATATACCCAGAAGAACTGAAACTAATTAAAACCAGCAACAATCAACCTCCAGCGATCTTAAAGAGAAAACATGTATAAAAATGCATTAAAATGTCTGGCTAAATTAATTAGAAAGAAGGTCGGTAAAAGCACGTTAAAATAGTAGTCGATGTAGCTATTTAATTTTGAAAGAAACTGTTAAAAGGTCTATTTTTTAATTTAGTATATTATTAATGTAAAGCAAAACATTGAAATAAATCAATTAGAACTATATATATATAATCAATCAAAACTATAAAAAAAACCACTTGCTTCGCCGACAATTTTTTCATCGCAGACCTGTGTTATAACGAATACCCATAGAATGATAGCCTTAAAATCATGTAACCCTTTAAAGGGAAATTTTTTTCTAGTAGAGGTATAATAAAGCAATTTTGGGATCAAGATTAATTTAAGAAAAGAAATTCATTTAGGTTATTCGATGAAGTTAATTTTTGTTAATTAATTTAATTAACTAATAAATAATTATCAAGTAGAGACACTTCGCTGTGGTTTGAAATACGAAATAGGAACATCCGGGTTTTTATTTCATCCACAAAGTTGGCAAGAACTTACGCCATCATCAAAAATTGCATTTAAGAATTGATGAATTTGGTGGTAAGTATACTTGTCACGGCCCCAGAAGGAGTTAAACTATAAAAATTACTGAAAATAAAGAACTGACTTTTTAATAAGGTTCTGCTCGGGGAATAAAGAGTGATTGTTATCGGCTTACATAATTTATGACATTCTCTTCTTAATGTCACCAATCTTTAAATAAAACAAATTACTAATATAATAGCCCAGATCCTCCGGTAACGCTCTGACGTTACCAACAATAAAACACGCGCCATAGCACTGCGAGACGTTAGACAGCATTATTTCATTGTTTGAGAACCTAAATTTCAGTCATTTTAAATTTAAAAGAGTAATTGTCGTTCTAATTTCAAATTTAATAGCTCTAAAATAGTGAAATAAAATTTTCTATCGATTGATATAAAATTTATCTCGCTATGATCAACAGTTCCCGAGAAATTTTAAATTATATTAATCCTATATTTCAAATTAATTTCCGTTTTTTAATAGAAAGTAGTAAATTACGTCAGTGGTATATCATGCGCGTGATATAGTTTGGACGCCAAATTGTATCTGAATGCAATCGTGGCGATGTTGTTTTCTTGCCAAGAATTGAAATAGTCACCAGTGACGTGAATCTATCATTCGTTCTCAACCGCCGCCTGTTCCCGTTAATTTCAGCTTACACGATGACTATCAACAAATCGCAGGAGCAAACTTTCGATCATGTTGAATTTACCTCTATGAGTCTTTTTTTCACATGGACAGCTCTATGTTGCACTTTCATGGTCTGGGATTCCCAATAACGTTAAAATTTACACAAAGACTTCTGAAGTACAAGGAAAATTATTAAACAACGGAAAATACTTCACATGGAATGTTGTTTACCAAGAGGTTTTTTGAATAAAGAAATATTTAAATTATATGTAAATAAAAATATTTCCTGTCATAAAACATATGTTTATTTTATTTGTTTTCAATCAATGTTAAACATTTCTCTCGCATATATATGGATTTAAACACGACAAATTTGAAGGGAAATCTCTCGAATGAAGAGGCAATTAGCACCCGTCAAACCATGACGGGTAATTTTCTAGTATAGAATAATGACCAAGATTTAGTACATAATAACATTCACCACAAAATTCCACGTGATTCATTAAAACCCTTTACTCACTAGCCATTCAACGAACGGTGCCCAGCCTAAATTATATTCGACCTTTAGCTCTCTCTCCAAAGTCAGTCGGTGTACTTAAGGTCATAATAACTCGAAACCGGTCACTCGGATATTCCAACCCAAAGGATCTGTATCTCGCACTCGGTCGAGCACAATTATGAGATGAATATCTTATCTCTCTTCAAACTATGTTTCAGAGGAGAACTGACCATTTGGTGCTGACCGAATTTCCTAAGTTTTCGGAAGATGAATGCGCATTTTGAATTTTAGTGGAGTTTGCAATCATTTTCCAATTTTGTGCCTCTTTTTGTCAGTTGCACTTCTAATTTACAAAGTGAGTGACATTAAATACCAGTACATCTTCTCAACACTTATCTTATTGGAAAGTAGTAGAATTAAACAGTTAGTATATGATTAACCCATCAACCGCTGACGTTGCGTTGACGCAATGGTCAAAATAAATGCTTCTAAAAAATGATCTACCCAACAAATTTTATGTTAATAGCAGTTTTTGAGTAGGGCATAATATGTAGAATATTTCAGTATAAAAGTATTTGCCTTTAAGAATAATTTTATTTTTAAAAACGAATTCCGTACTTGAAGCATTTTTACTTTCTCGTATACGAAGTATACAAAGAGAAAGTATTGTAATCGTCAAAAAAATTCGAACTCGAGATTTTGACGAATCTCCACTTAGAAAGTATACGAGAAACTTTTAGGGGAGACCACTCCCGCTGGTTTAACGGAAACTTTTGACCTGGTCTTTCCGGAGAAAAAATACAACTAGAGAAACACGAGTGTTACAGGAGATCTGTTGTTTGTCAAGGTCACTAATTATCACAAAATTCCTTCAGTCAGTTGCTTTTGGTTTAGGGGATTGAAGAAAAGGGTGCTGCACTAACGCAACGTCAGCGGAAAAAGAGAACTTCAGCCCCTTTCTCTCATCGTTAGACACTGTGGTAATTTTTCTCCTTCGGAAAGCAAAGAAATAACTAAAACGAGATATTTTACATTAGAAAACGCTCTTCAAAGATTTTTTGATGATGATGAAAAGAGTGAAATCGATTTTGTTGGTTCTCCAGAAAATCGAAAGTTGGTGGCGAAGAAGAAGAAATGATAACATTTTGAATAATTATAATAATGCTTTACAGTGTTTGCAGGGCCCATTATTCAAGAAATGTTTTGTCTCACAATCTCTTCCTATTGAACAGTATAACTCAAAAGTGAGAGGAGTTGGACTTATGTGACGATTTTAGCAGCCAATTACAGGATTGGTATCCGCGGAAAAATATAGAAATTCCAATATTTAGTAATTAAGTTGATGTAACCTTGACAACTGCGTCGGAAATATTAAGATTGTCTATTACTGAAAGTAAAAAAAAAAAATCTCTCTTGGATTTTAGACGTGAATTTTCATTATTTCTTTTGCACACTCCCTTTGAAAGGGAAGTGCCCCAGTTATAGATCAGCAACAGGAAGACCTAGTATGTTCAGTATTCAAAACCATTATATGGAAGAGGTGGGCTTTCAAAGTCCTAAGCAATCAGTGGGCTGCATTATAAGAATTTTCTGACTGTTTATCGACGTAAAGTTTGTAATGTAGTGTACTTCGTGATTGTTGTAAACTTTTCGTGCCAGAAGCTATTTACTGCAAATAAGCAGTTACTTTTAAAAGAAAAATATCTTAAATTTTGATAATAAATTAATTACCTGGTATCCGAACACGTTCGGAGCACTTTTTTTTTTAAATTGTGAAATAGAAACACCAAAATATGTTTTTTTAGATTCGAATTTAATAAAGATTAATATTAGAGTATGAGTTTTGAGTATAAATTATTATAAATTTACAAAAATCATGAATTTCTGCTGCTTTTTAGACGAAATTCCCCAAAACTTCAAACATGCTACAGGTCAAACTTTTGTAATAATTCAAATACAACTAATGCTTCAATAAACTACATACTATGGACTAGTGCTTGTACTAGAATATTAACATTCTTTGTATAAATAAAAATTTTAGAGCTAATCGAAAAATCATTATAAGATTTTCAGCAAATTTTTCATGTCATTTTTCAGATAAAAGTTCATAATTTAAAAAATATTGTTACAATATACATTATTCTAGTACATTCACTAGAGACACATTTGAAGAAAGTGTTCACAAGATTTCAGAACAATCGAATGATAATATCTTGAGTTATCATACTTGAAGTGTGAAAATTATGCATAACATCGAGTTTTGAGAAAAATCAAATTTTAGTTTTGCCACGCGCTTAAATTAAGTATCTAAGCTTTAAAAAAAATTCTTAAAAATAACATCATATTAACTTGGAAAAAATGCAATTTAAAAGAATTTTTGTCAGGATTCTGGCCTTTAAATTACAACTTCCGGTTAATTAAACGCCCACTTCCGGTTTTCGGTCTGTTATAAAACAATTAATATCTCACCTTCTAATTAACGTACCGACAAAAGTAAATATGTTTTAGAAAGGTAAAGGAATGAACTATCCAAATCATGAAAAATTAAAAAATGGGAATTTTGATCGAAAATCGACTTTTCAACGTGTTCCGATGCCTTAAGTGATTTATTTATAGCTTTCAAAAACGCACCGAAACTGAAATAGCTTGCCAAATTGAACTCACTTAAAATCCGGTCTCTTATTCCGCTGACGTTGTGTGAACGCAACACACGATTTTTCAAAGGCTAAGAAGATCTTTGCCAATTTTACTATAACTTAATATTATACAGGTTCAAATCAACAATTAATATCATTCGTATAGCAAAAATTCCATTCCTTATAGTTTTGGCGTTTAATGACGAAAGTACGAATTATTGACTTCATTTTAAGTTTCAGTATAGATTAGAGTACATTTCAATGACAAGTAATCATTGTATCATGGATAGTCTTAAATAACTGCTAGTTCAGGAAGTTGTTTTCTGTAGATTTCGCATGCTGTGTGATCAGCGGTCAAACCAAATGCTTGTTCAGACTCCTGATCCCTGCAATCTAACAGAACTTTCGTTCGTATGCAATAAGCAAAGGTTTAACCCTTTAACCTGACTGCTAAGTAGAGTAAAAACCCGGTTAACCCGGATTATACCAAATGCTTCTGAAATCGCAAATCCAAGTTTAGGTTAGTTTAGCGTCCCGTTTTGAAGCAACACGAGGGTTATTTTGGGACGGACCTCGTAATTTTGAACCATGGTCAGATGACGAGGACGGCACCCCTCTCCAAACTTCCGCACCACACAAACAGGAGGACGTTTAGCCACTTCGTCTGATTTAGCGTGCAACAGGCCCCATACACGTCGGATCTTCAGTGGAATCGGGTTTGGAACCTCGAACCCTCCGTCCCAAAGCCGAGACCTTACCACTAGGCCACCGCGGTCCATCCGAAATCCAAAAAAAAAAACGTACTGCAATGCACGGAAAAAATCGAGAAGGCGAGACTTATTTGCAACCATATCCCCACTAATTTCTTTCAAGTCTCCCCAAGAGGGTCAGCTACTAATTTTAGAATGCTGAAATTAAAATTAATTCGCATTAATAATATTAATTACGATATTGTTCACCTGTGCTTGTCAGGCTCGTTGCGCCCGATGGAGATTATCTATAATATAGAACATAAGTGTAGACTACAAAGAGAGTTTTGAATTCGTTTTACAATCAAAACATTTCAGAATTCCATACTGTAATTAAATACAAACTAGTAATAGATGTCCATCCCTTAACCGAAACATTTTTACCCGAAACGTCTTTCCCTCTTTTAGTTCGGGTAACCGGGGTTTACTGTAGATGAAGCATCGTTGGACGATGAAGAAATTATAGCGCCAATATAATACAAGGTATTTTTCTCTTTAACGTATTGAAAATAAGCAATTTTCCACTTAAATGGTGTTCAGAGTTATTCTATTTCTTTGATTGAACAATTCAGGGTTGTTAAAATTACATTTCACCTATTTAAAAGGTTCTATAGGGGTCTGACCTATTTAAAAGGTTCTATAGGGTTCTATAGGGGTCTAGACCCCATAGCATGTTCTATAGCTCGAAATGAAACAAAATTTCAGTAAAGCGTAGTACAAGTCATGTGGAACGAGAAAAAGTAGTATGAGGTAATATGTAAGAGTAGTAAAGTATGAGGTAGTGCACTGTCTTGCATAAAAACGGTATTTTGAATGAAAAAAAAAGAGTTTTTGTTCAGAAATAAACTTCATCATCATTTTTAGTTAACTAAAAAACACTAAAAGGAGCATGTTAAATTTTTCTTCAACAATTAAAAACGCTTTAAAAATCACCTCAGATAATGAAGGAACGCTGTTTTTCCTTTTTTTGGCGGTTTTCACAGAAAGCATCAATTCTGCGGCGAACTTTAATTACGAACATTCTCAAATATACTCTACCATACCCTACGCTGTACTTTAAATCCATACTCTCTCAACAAAAAAAATAATTGTTTTCTGTAATAGCGGTCAGTTAGACGGGTGTTCTTAGTAACCAAGTATCCAAGAGTATATCAGATCGAGGATTAAATATCAAGTAAATGTTGAAAGTACGATAATCGTATATCTAATCGGTAACCATCTTGGCTAATTTGAATACTTTTTTGTTTGAATTCGTCGGTCAGTCGAGCTTTTCTTCTATTACCTTTCTTTTCCATGCAAATATTGTTAAAATATCTTGTGAAATTTAGATTTGTTTCTGTTAATTTGAATTTAAAACTCAAATCTGTAATTAATATGTTTTAATTTGTGATAAGTTTTTAATTCTGACGTGATAGATTTGCGAAGAGGCTAATTTCGCACTTCGTCCATGCGATGCACTTTTAGCATGCATATAATTATTTATTATGCATAAAACTACTGCATAAAACCACAGAAATTTTGTTTCTATTCTATGTTCCTTCTAAGGTCCTTTTTAATCTAGAAAAAATATTTAACATGTCGCTATCGACATCAGTATAAAACCTATGTACAGAATCTTTCAAATATTAAAGAAGTATTTAACAACATTCCTCATTGAGAAACTAATTAAACCTATGTATAATTTTACAGCTGATTTTAATCTACACTACAGTCAAGTTCTCGTGTTCCAGCTTATAGACAAAAATGACAGCTTTCTTTCAAATGAATAATGAAAATTTAAGGGTAGACAAAGAAAAACGTTTCTATTTAACGTTTTTATCTTAATTAATTCAAGCAAGATTATAACTCTGCTCAAAGATTATTTATTTTATACTTATTCTATCAGAATATAAAAGCGCAAATAAATCTAAGAAGGAATGCAAAGATATGCAATGACGGCTTCAATTAGCCTAAAAGGAATTTGTATGAACCTTATAAGTACTAAATTTTTTCTGGTTTTTCGTACCTGAATTTAAGATTCTTTCGAAGAAGCAGAAGAATTAAAGAAAATTTTGGCTCAAAATGAGGCTGGAAATTTTAAAAATATATAAAATACAAGCATCTGTGAGTACCAATGTATTCCTCTACAGAATCTAAGCACATGGAAGCAAAACTTATCTCGAGCAATTTACGATTGAGCATACATTTCTGGACATCGACTCTAAGATGCCGCAGCCCTTAGTGGTAAGGTCCTGGCTCAGCCGAAATTCCAGCCCTGTGTCCTGACCTGTACTGTAGCCCATGTACAACTATAATGTAGTGGCCAAACAGTCCTCCCAAGCAGTGGCTTGAGAGCACAGTGCTCGTCCCTGTCATCTGAATTGAGTCCAAACAGAGGTCCGTCCCAAATAGCCCCTGTAAAGAGCCCAAAACGACGTTAATATAACTAAACTAAAACTAAACTAAAACCCAAAGAATAAAGAGATCATCGAGGTTGTTTAAAGAGTCTAGGTATCTCAAACGTAAATTCATGGCTCATGCAAAGAACTGCAAGTATTCTAGCCTTCACAGTTTACTCAAACTAACTTACCTCATTTTCGCAGAATTCATTAGACCTTTATAAGGCTCTTTTGGGATTTTTCTAAATCTTCATAACTTTAATAATGATCTTTCTTTCGTAAAAGTTTATAGGTATGCTAATAATAAACTTCATTCTTTTACTCAAATATATATATGACAGGAAATCTAAAAAAATATATAAAGTAAGTATAAATAGAAAAGCTTCCAATCATTAGTGCCCATTTTGAATTGAATTTGTTTTCTAAAGATTGTCGAAAACCCTATATTGAGACAGGAAGGCTTAGGAAAATAGAATGGTTGAAATAAGCTCTTTTAAAGCAGCTATTAAAAAAGGGGAATGTCGAATTGATTTCTATTTATAGATTTAAAGGAATATTTAAACATTGTTTGTAGTCTGATAATCAAACTGTGTTGAAAATTTGAGGAAGAACTCCCTTTACTCTATAGATGTGAGCTCAAT
>BGPR01046535.1:0-12019 GCA_013235015.1 Araneus ventricosus
AACTAGCTTGTGTATCTGCGGCATTAGGCAGAAAACGACGGTAAAAATTAAGCATAGCCAAGAAGCGCTTAAGTTCAGCAATATTTTGAGGTTTAGGAAATTGAGAAATAGCCTGAACTTTCTCTGGTAAAGGTTTGACACCTTCGGATGTGATCAGACATCCTAAAAACTTTACTGACGGTTTTCCAAGAACACATTTCAAAGGGTTGAGTTTTAAACCATGTTGAGACAATTGCTCAAATACTTGCTTCAAATGCTGTTTGTGCACCTCAGAGTTATTCGATGCAATTAGTACATCGTCAAAATATGGAACGCAGAAATCTAAGACAAAACTTGATGTATATAGCGTTGAAAAGTTTGACCGGCGTTACGCAAGCCAAAGGGCATAAAAATATATTCGAAAAGACCAAATGGAGTTGTAATAGCTGTTTTTGGTATGTCAGCCGGATTAACAGGAATCTGGTGATAAGCTCTCATCAAATCTAGGGTGGAAAAAATAGTTTTATTGAAAAAAATTTGAGTGCAATCTTGGATATGAAGTACTGGGTACCTATCAGGAATGGTAATTGCATTCAAACGACGATAGTCGCCACACGGTCTCCGTTCGCCATTAGACTTTTTCACCATGTGTAGAGGACTTGCCCATGGGCTGCTAGAAGGACGCACTATACCCTGAGACATTAAAAATTCAAATTCCTGACGCGCTATCTTAAGCAACTAGGGAGATAAGCGACGAGGCCTCGAAAATACTGGTTGACCAGTTGTTTTGATAAAGTGATGGACTTTAGTTGGCTTGTTGTTTCTCGTTGGTTGAGATGGATTGGTTAGTTCCGGGAACTGCGATAAAATCCCATAGAATTCTGAATCACCAAGCAAAATAGATATACCAGAAGTTAGCGAATCACTGTTCGTGTATTTTCCTTGAGTGGTTAATTTAGTTATTCCATCAATCAAACAGCCACTCTTAACGTCCACCAAAAGGTTAAAGTGTTTCAAAAAATCGACACCAATGATCGGTTGATTAACATTCGCTATTATGAAAGACCAAGTAAAGGTTCGACGCAAATTCCATTCTAGAGTCAGGCGCTTTCGACCAAAAGTCGATATTTTGGTGCCATTAGCAGCCAAGAGGAGTAAATCATTTGAGGAATCAGCTTTTGGAGCATAATATTTTGGCAAAACTGATACTTCTGCTCCGGTATCCACCAAAAATCTCAGTTTACTAATCCTATCGGCCAACATAATTCGATTAACTTGGCGATCGTTGCCAAGGCCAGTGGACGATCGCCGATTTAGTTTTCCGGAGAATTGAAAGAACAAAGAGAATTGCATTTCCTTGCGTTTTTACCAAAATTAGTATGATAGAAACAAATACCACTCGAGGGTTCTTTATATTTCCGAAAGCGGTCTCGAGAGCGACTACGTCCGTAGTTAAATGGTCTATCTCTACTTCGAGAACGTGTTTGGCGTATGGTTGAAGAAAGCTCGCCAACTAATGTAGTCAATTGAGTGATTTGTTGTTCAAGTTGGGTTACCCTAGCATCAGAAGTTGAAGGTGTAACGTGAACTGCATTAATATTGGAATGATTAGTCAAATCACTAATTTTGTCTGCAACAGTTGCCAGACCAGCCAGATCCTCACTCAAAGCAGCTAATATTGTTTGGGTGCTATTTGGAAGTCTACCCATCCAGAGAGATTTTAGTAATGGTTCCCCAACAGTATCACCAGCCAAAGTTCTCATGCGTGTTAACAACTGTGATGGCCTCTGCTCGCCAAGTTCTAATCCTTGCAAGAGTGTACGAATTTTAGAAGCTTCACTCTCTGAATGCAACTCAATCAAACGCTTTTTCAATCTTGTATATTTATCAATATCGAGAGGTCTCAAAATTATATCACTGACAGAATTCAAAATTTCAGAATCGACTGCAGAAATAACATGCTTAAATTTTGTATCATCAACAGTAATTCCGGCCAATGCAAATTGCGCCTCAAGCTGTACAAACCACAACGCCGGATTTGCTTTCCAAAAAGGCGGTAGTTTGACGCCAACACGAGCAATTGTGGCGTCGTCACTGACGGAATCCTGATTATTTCCAGGCATGTTTGAGCCAAGCAATCAAAATCACAACACAAAAATAACTTCAGCAATTGCCTTGAAATATGTAATTACAAATGAAATATTATATTGAAACTCAAAGTAACCAATACGAAAATGTAAAACCAAATTATCTAACATAAGTTATGATGAAAATTATCCAGACAGTTAACTTCATACATCAAAATCAATAATTCAACTTCAAAATACCGAATACATACACCAATAGTACAATTGATAAAAAATAAACTCACTAACCACAGGAACGCCGTATTAGTCCTTCTCGAAAGTCAATTAATATTGTCCAGTCTTATCAATTAGGCTTGTTAAAGAGAACTTGAAAATCTAATTAATCTTGTGCAATACGCTGACCGCCATTTGAATAAATTTCCGATGGATCCATTTTAAACTGTACGGCAGCACAGGAAACGAGGTTCATTCACTTGTAGGGTCACCAATATGGTTGCTTGGATTATGTAAAAGGATTGCATCCATAATATTCATGAAATTACAGCAACAACTTTAGGTATAAAAATTAACAACGTTTATTAAAAACATTAAGAAAGTGCTAGTTAGATATTAATGGAACACAAAACAGATGAAATACAATTATCTGGTGCATGAACATCTAGTCTGCTGCCTCGTGCATCGCTCGTGTATTGCGCAGCTAAGTAAGTAGTTTCAAGAGTGACGTCATTGGAAGGAATTCAGGATCGCCACAAGTCCAAAATTTCACACGAAATTAAAGTTTTTGTGCCAAAACTACATACCAAATTTCATATAACTAACTAGTTGCATTTTTGAAAGTTTGCATACTCAGGAAAAGACAGACGGACTGTAAACCTTTTGTCGGAGTTGGCGCAAAATTTGACACAGATCTACAAGCTTGGTGATAAAACCGTAGGCCGATTGCTTAAAATGCTGTTACGGAATTTATGGTGATGTGCAGGCATCCCTCTATCGTAAGAAATGTCAACTTGCACCCTGAGATGTTCCTGACAGAAAAGCACTCGCATATTGGTCTGTAAATGGTACTCGCTTATATTAAATTCAAAATAAATGCGACATTAATTAACGATCTTATTTCCAAAATCAAGGGACACTTAGTGAGCGATTTATTTGAAAGAAATATTATAGATTTATTTCGAAACCTTGGTATCTCCCTTCTTGTCTTCACTCCATTTGGTAGAAATATACAGCTACAAAAATATGTATGTTACGTTCTTTTTTGTAGCATAAATTAATTCTATGAAAACAAGCATTTCTTTTTCCCCCCTTCGTGTTTTATAACACAAAACTGAAACTCTCGAATTAAGTACCACTTGGGAAATAAATATATTTTCAAAAAGAAGTTTCGCTGTTCTTAGCCTTTTTAAGATCATACTTCATAGGATCATTTCTATAGTATGATTAGAGGTTCACTCACCGAACTTCGCAGAAAACCCAACCACGATGATGTGAGATGGGATTTCTTCCTGAGCGTGAATGTGGCTCGCGAGTACTCTTCTGAGTGCTTTCTTGCTATTGATGATCGCACTCTCTGGCCATTTCGGTTGGGAGATGGAAGGGATTCGATCTGAGTGGTTATCGTTAACTAAAATAGCATACTCATTAACTTGTCACAGATGTTGTCAAAATTCACACATTCGGAGTTTCAGTATGGCGATTAATTAAGATGTCATTTGCTTATTAAAAGTGCTCTAAATAGTTGTTGGAACCGATTCCATTATTCAAGCCCTTTTATTTGCTTCTTTTATTTTGCATATCACTCGAAGAATTAAGCAGCTAGAATATTTTAATTTTAACGAGTCATTATATAACAGTAACTCAATTTCATTGTAGTAAGGTTATATATCTTTGATAACCTTCGACTGCCTGGTATGAGATGTAGTTTAACGTGTCCATATATTCAACTTTTTTTTTGTCCTTGTTAACTTTCAAACTAAACTGCGAATTTTAGGTAATATTAAAAACAAAATAAAATAGTCGACAACGCATTGACTCCATTACATAACATGTTGAATATAGAAAAGCACTCGCTTAAATATACACGTATAAGACCTATAAATTTTTGGTTCTATCATTTCAAGGTTCACTGGAGTGGTATGCAATGAGGCAGAAATCAAATCTTTCCTTTCGCACACACAAATATCTCCGATGTCAGAAATAACTACCACTTTTCAAGTTATTTACATATGTATAAAAAGCCAAGATTTTAAATCTGCGGCATGCTCTGGTTTCTCTTCAATATCGTGCTAATCTTTCGCCTTTTACTAAAGATTACCGTGGAGAGGAGCAACTTAATGAGCCTTAACCAATTTTTGGAATCCCGCTTCGGCGGGATTAAATTGTGAAAGGAAGTACCATCGCAGCCATGGCCCGCTAGGATTCAAGCGAACGATCGCTGCGGCGCTTAGTGGCGTTTTAAGCTTTGCTGTTTCTGGTTCTGGATTAGAGGTCAGATTTTAGTTTGCTGCTTTCTTTTGTGTTTTCCTTTCGTTTTGAAATTTTTTACTGTTTCACTGCGAAGAACTTCTTTACTTTCTCAGGAAAAATAGATGCGAAGGTCGAAATTTCCGAGTTAGAGTGGAGACATTGCTTTTTATATGAGGCGCACAATCATCTTGAACCCTTTGGTTAGCGACACTTGACCCTACATGCAAAGAGTATTTTAATTCTTTTGATAATTTGTATGTACTCGAAATTCAGATATTATACTATTACTGAATCACAAAAGGTGTTTATTATCGAAAGATATTAATAAAAAAATATATGGAATCTATAAAACGTAGTTGTAATTAATAAAATATAGTTATGAAAATAAACTAATCTAGTCACTAAATTAAATCTAGTTATTAAATTAAATTAGTTCCGAATTAGAATAAAGAATTAAAATATTGATTTAATTAAATGATAAAAATACAGCAATGGAATTGAGAACCTAGCAGCTTCGTTAGTGCGTTGAATAATTGCCGGTTTTGGAAAATAAGAAAAAAAAAATAATAGCATCAAAATGCGAAAAAAAGGGGATATAAAAAATGTTGTACAAAGCCAAAAATTGAGAAGCTTAATAGACTCAGTCGGTTCTTCTAATATTTAAAGAAAAATAAAAGCAAAAGAATAAAAATTATTTTAAGAGAAAATTCAAATCATGAAAGTAAGACAAACTCAACAGAAATAGCGAAACGTTAGATAAAACCAAATAGTTCGAGCAAAAGATTTTTATGCAGATAATAAATAAATCGTTCTTTCAGGCAAGGAAAAAATAGATTTATTAAATTTCAATTATTTTTAAAATTCTTGCTAAAATAATTATTTGCATTATTTGAAATTATCATATTAAAAAAACTTTTATTCATTAAATAATTTCTAACAAACAATTTTTAAATGATTATTCTCTATATTTGAGTTTTTATATTGCCGACAAACGCCACGCACCAGAAAATCGATCCAAACCACGAAATGATCTTCGGTCGGCTACGACATCGAAGCTGCAATAGCTTTTGATAGGGTCAAGAACCCCTAACTTGACTTTTTCTAAATAATCTAAAAATTAAACCACCTAGGGATGCCGCATCACATCGCAAATCAAATTAAAGCTAAAAGTATGCTTAAAACTCGGAATTTTTTTAGATCATCTTATATTGAATAGTAAACTTCCTATCCACTGGGGAATGAAAAAGTGGAAATTTACTTTTGTACCCACAAAATATATTTACCTACACATCATTACTATGGCTTTTCAGGTTCGAATGAAAAACCCAGGGAAACGATCGAAGTTACTTGTTTACAACTCCTATT
Source organism: Araneus ventricosus (assembly GCA_013235015.1). Lineage (NCBI taxonomy): Eukaryota > Metazoa > Arthropoda > Arachnida > Araneae > Araneidae > Araneus > Araneus ventricosus. The sequence continues at coordinate 5,898 of BGPR01046535.1, forward strand.
TGCGTCCCATTCTAACTTATGCCTGTCCGATCTGGGGTTATGCCGCTAAAACCAACATTAAAATAATTGAGGTTCAATATCACTCGGTAATTCGGTCAATCTGCAATGCAAAATGGTATATCTCCAACACCGAAATTCGTAAAGCACTTAACTACCCCTCTCTAAATTACTATTCTCTTACTTACCTCTACTTATTCCTAATTATATCCCCGATCCCAAAATAAAAAGACCGAGAAATATTCTCCTGTAATAGTAATGCACCTTGTCCCCCTCTCCGCAACTTGTTTACATTACTCACTTTCCGACTTTTTTTTCCTCCCACGGCCCTCTCCTCAGATAATAACCAAACACAGTTAAGCTCTCACAGTTTCACTCTCGTCCACTCCGTCTCAAGATCTTCCCTGCTAGCCACCTGCTTTTATCAGAACTGTTTCCAGTTCTTCTCAGATCTACCGTGCGAGGGACCTAGCTTCTAAGAAGCTCCACTGTACGCACCCCCGCCCTGCCTCTCCTCACTGCCGAAATGAATCCTATTCAGCTCATTGTCAGATACTTCTCGCCATGTTGGACTCAGTACTCGTCAAGAATGGAGGTAGCCCCTCCATTCTTGACGAGTACATTTTTGAGGGGCGGGTACTCCGGAATTTGTCAAGATCGAATGAAAAACCCCTCCAATACACCATATGACCGAAGGTCAAATAAAAATGACACAAATTTATTACCAATTATCTAACAATCTGAGAAATCACATAGGGTCAAGTATTCCTAATTTCCCCTGCACTGAATGCATTGAGATAAAATTAATATATATAAGGGTATCACCAAACAGTGATAGAATAATTAGAATAAAAAACTATGATTCTCGAACAACTTTATTCTATATCTTTGGTTTTGGAACACTGAAATTTTCCAGCAAAGGGAAATAATTAGTCAAATGAATCGGTAAAATCGATGGTAGAATCTCATTGAGAATTTTTCAGGAAAATAAGAATGCTTATGTGTTGCTTCCACAAATGTCCCTAAGTTCAGTGAGAACTGCTTGAATTTTGTAGATATTTCAAAGGTAGAATTTATATTAAGGAATGTTCTACCTTCAACTTTCAAAATTATTCATCTCTTTCTAATATCACTTTTATCTTTAAAACTTGTGAAAGATAATTTAGTGTATTGCAGAAGGTTTCCCAAATTGCTTGTCTACACTGCGATCTTACGTCCGATAATTATCTTACGGATGCCCCATCTGGGGGGGGGGGAACCAAATCAAATATCAGAATGCTTGAAATTCTAGAAAATAATATAATCCGTCTAATATGTTATGCTGGATGGTATATGCGAAATGAAGATATAAGAAATGCAACATCTGTATGCAAATATATCCGACAAAATATTTAAATTGATTTGATGACTCTTGAAATCGTAAGTCATTTAATAATGTGCAGACATTTTGTCTTTGGTGCAATCTTGTAATTCAACCGAGTCTTTGTTTTCTTTTTCTTTAAAATCTCATTCATAACAATAAATGCGGCAGCTGCAACGACTTGCATTTCTCTTTGCCGGAAGCCATGTTGATCGAAGGCGAACGAAGAATAACAACACAAACGAGCGAAGCAAAACCTAGGTGGCGCTGATCACGCACGCATGTTACGAGAACGCAGGCATGAACGTTCGTTACTTTTCAACACATGAGTATTCAAGTCTGGAAGCGGCTTAAGAAAAAAATTCAATCTCGAAGTGTTTGAATGAGGTTTATTAATTCAACTTGGAACAGTTTTTCATCTAAAACAGTTAGCTTTAAAAGAGTTTTATGATTTAATGTTTTCAAAACTGGTAGAAAATTGAAATCTTATGTTCAATTTTAACAAATTTCACTATGCAAGGAAAAGTTAATCATACCCAAGATATTTTTTATATGAATGCTTTTATATTTTATTGATAGAATATTCGATAATCATATTCATTATTGGAAAAATATGTTCAAAAAGTTGTGTAAACTTAAAACATATAAGGAAACTTAATTGAAGCCAGCTTATTAGAAGAATATATTCTAATAATAGGGATGTAATTTTTAAAAAATAGTTTTTACAAGAATTAAAGTCTAAGAATATCTAAACTTTGTCATATTTTAGAAAAGTGAAAAAATGTCTGAGATTTAGAATTTTCACAAAAGCTGATTAAAAATTCATTCGGTAAGATGATATTTCCAATAATAAAACTGATGACTTGTAACATTTTGAAACTTGAAAGACAGATAATAATGGGAAAAGATATCGTGATTTTTTTTTTATTAGAGAACTTAATTAGACACGTTTTTTCATAAGATCCACTCTAAAGTGATACAGAAGGGAATGCGACAGTCAGTTGATAGACAGAAACATTAGATTATAGGAATGTTTCATGCTGTATTAGAATTATCTATGATGAATATTCTCTAAACTTTCAAGATAAAATAATGAGTGGCACAGAGAAGCAAACGCACCAACACGTGGTAAGCTTTTTATTGTTATTCGAAGGAAATCATAGTCTTTTGGAAGTATTTATGGATAAGATAGGTGTTCAACTGAAAAAGTGAACTTGGATGTTTTAAAAGAGTTTGACGTTTTGTTATTCTCGAAACATTTGAAAACGGAATTCTAAGTTTCATTTCGTTAACTTATTTAAACCTAAGAGATTTTTAGTGCTCTTGTATTTTACTGATAGAATATTCAATAATCGTCTTTGTTAATGGAAAAAATAAGCTCAAACAACTGAAAAAGTGAGCTTGAATGGCTGTTGATATTGAAGCTAAATTTATTTCATCTATGTTAAAGGAAATAAAAACGTAAGTTTGTAAGAATAATGCCAACACTTTCAAGTTTAAGAAAATAATTCGAACTTTTCGCCGAACTTAAAAAGAGTTTGATGTTTTGTTATTCCCGAAACAGCCGAAAACGGAATTTTAAGTTTCATTTCTTTAACTTATTCAAATCTAAGAGATTTTTAGTGCTCTTGTATTTTATAGCTGGAATATTCAATAATCGTGTTTGTTATTGGAAAAAATAAGCTCAAAACGAAGAGTGAAGTTGAATTATGTAAGAAAAAAAAAATCGAAGTTGGTCCATTAGAAGAATTATTCTTATAAAGCTGATTTAATAAAAAAGATTTTATGAGAATTAGCGTCTAATTAAAAAAACTTTTCATATTTAAGAAGAGAGAAAATTGACAAGATTCTAGAATTTTTCTGGAAACAAATGAAAAATTTATCTGGCAACAAAAAATAAAAAAGTTAGAAATAAAATTAAATTAAAAATGAAAATAAGTACTAAGTTTCTGAAATAAAATGAGAATGAAAAGATTAATTCGAATTGCATAAAAGCCGAGGAAATTCAGAAAAACTCGAAAAATTGGCAGAGTCCGAAAAAAAGAAAAAAATAAATAAATAAATTCCTTATCAAGAAGTGGTCGGAGGGATCTGGTGGCGGGAGGGAGGTTGGTGGCAGGAGGGAGGTCGGGCAACTGCTCTAGAAGTCAGCTGCACCATAAATCCCTAATCATGTCACTGGCACCGTTCCATGTACTTCTTCGTCAATATTCATTTCAAAACTTCGTAGTGGTGTAGCTACCCTATCACAGAATGCTCAAGAAATCTCGATATAACGTTCTCCCTCATATTTTATTCCTGAGGTGAAGTCTTAACGGATCTCTGAAATCTGAACTCCAAAGTCTATAATTCCACTCATTGGTCGTGGCCCAAGTTTTACCTGTGCAGTTTCGAGTTCTGACACATTAGCTGCGACTTCAACAGGTACATTTATTTTAGCAGTTAGAACGGTCGATGCGTCCTCCTTTTTAGTGTCAGTGGTTGTAATGGCGTTACCCTGAGCCATTGGGTTTGATTTACCCCTTTGTGGAACCTTGGGAAGCCAAAAACGTGCTGTGTGGCCCTCTAAACCACACAATAACATGAGAACTTATGCATTTGTTTGGATTCTCCATTCCTTGAAGGATAACCCATATTGCGTGCATTCCAAGTCCCAGTGAATAATTTGTGTATAACTGTCCTCTGGTTACTTTCAGTATGCTTTTCTACCGGGTTGAACTGTTGCTTCCGTTTTCTTTCGTATTTGCGATCAGAGCGCACAAGTTCATACTCATATAATTTGTCTGCAAGTTCTGATGGGGACACCGACTTCGTCCATTCATACTTCGGGGTCCTTTCGCCTCGAGAGGGGCCTGCCACTTTATCTGATCAGAAATTATCAAGTTTTTCAGTTTCTCAAAACTATCAATTTTGAGTCCCTCGATCCCTTCTTGAAAATAATTCTAAATTTCAAAAGTGAATTCTAGCCAGGATTTCTCGAAATTCTTTTGGTGGTGAAGGAATTTCTTCCTGATTTCCTCTGGGCTCAATTTAAATCTCTTTGGCAGTACGCCTTTGATATAGTTATAATTATCGAAGTTCTCTTCATATTCCCTCTCAATGAGTTGAACAATGTCAGACGGCAACAAGATAAGTAGTCCAGAGACCCAGTCCTTCGTATCGATATGGACTCTTTTCTCCTGTCTTTCGAACAACGGGAGAAACAGCGTTATGTCTCCATTCTTAGGATAAAAACTTGGTACAGTTTTAGTGAGCTCGTAACATGAGGGCTTCTCATGCTTCGGGTTTGTTGAGCCATCGGATGTCGTCCGCAACTTTTCCAATTCGATTTCCATCTTTAATATTTCCTTTCCGCCTCCATTTTTAATCGTTCCTGCTCTGTTTCTTTCCGCTCCGCCTGTAATTTAAATCGCTCCTCCCTTTCCGTAACTACAGTCTCTTAACATAAGTTTGGCATGATCCTCATTATAATGCTCATTTCCCTGAATGAAACTGACTAAATCAACTTTTGAGAAAGTGGAAATCGGATTTTCTCACAAGTCCATAGTTGAAGATATTAAATCTTCCTTTCTAGCCCGTTTTAAAAATTGCATTTTGGTTTCCATCAAGGTCTGAATACTGAATCGAGAAAAACCTAACGAAAAAATAAAAAGTAAAGGGCTCTTGCCGTGCACGTATAACCTACAGACAGCTAGGGAGTGTTTTATATTACAATAGTTACCAACAAGCTTATCAAAATACTAGAAAGTAGTAATTATTCATATGTTTCACATTTGATAATAACCACACAATTATACTAAATTATAAAAGGACAACATACGCATATAATTTCAATATAAAGCAACTCAAGTAACTTCTATATTCTAGATAATTACTGTGTACTTTCAATTCAAAACTAACTCCCTCGGATCCTTGATATATTCTTATAAAATCACAGTAATACTTAGACTGCAATGAATACTCATTAACACAATAAGTAGAAAAAAATACTAAAAATATCTCTGAGAAATCAAATACAGTAAATAGAAGTCAATTAAAAACAGTGCTTTCGTTTCGAATATCCAAAATGGTGCACAATATTATTTACCAATCACTTCCGTCCTCATTTATCTGTACTGATATACACAATATTGTTCAACAAAACACCTTCGTTTCTAATTATCTGCAATTACGCACATTATTCAAGAACTCACTTTTATTTTAAATAATTGCATTAACACAAATATTATTATTCAATTAAGTACTTTTGTTTTAAGTAATTATATTGATGCAAACATTTTTTTCAATTGACCCAGTGACACTCCTACTCTATCGTTATTACTAAATTCAACTCTTCCTATGTTCCAATATTAAAACCATACTCTGCAGAGAGAGACAAACCACAATAACATGGAGCCCTTACATTGAGTAGATTGATGGCGTCGGAAATCCTGTCGGCTACGCCAGCCAGGTTTCTTAAACCCGCTCTATAGTTCCTCTTACTCTAAAAGGACCTGGTTCACCAATAGAATACATAAAATAAATAAGGGCTGCCAAGACACAACGATTTCCAACGCCATCAATGTATCTACTGAAATTTTATTATAAAAATAATCTTAAATAGTAAGGAAATACAGCATGTTGTCATTTGAAGAACAGATAGTCTCAAAAACCATTTACAAATAAAAGGTTCAAATTGACAGAAGCTCCTGTGCACAATGGCAAATGCTTCGAATCAATACATTATTACAATTGGGATTTAATTATAATTCATTAATAAAAATTA
>BGPR01046536.1:0-12019 GCA_013235015.1 Araneus ventricosus
ATATTTTACTTCAAGAATTACGAGGTATAGATGTAAAAAACTATAAAATAAAGGTAAGATGTAATTTTAGGATGTCATTTTGTTGGTCTCAAGGGTTTATACGATTTCTTTTGGAAATGGTACGAGGAAAGGTTCCTCCACAAATACATGTTTATATTTTATAATGTTTTTAGGGTTCTAAATACCTAAATAATATATGTAAATTTTCGCCGGGTTTTAATTAAAAGAGACACTTATGAAATCACGTTTGAATTGCCTTTGCCTTTCGAAATTAATGACATTTTCAAGTAAACACAAACGTTACTCTACATTTAAAGTAGAACTGGCATTTAGCTATTGAAATATGCAAAGGGTATATCTCTTTATGCTGTTCCCCAACAATTAAATTTAACAAAACCTCAATGCTGTCGCTGAAATTGCTTTTGAGCTATTATTGGTTGCTTATTCTGAAACAACTGTGATTAAGCAATGTCTAGGGGATTGAAGTTCTTACGCAAATATTGGCTAATGTTAAGAGTTGATCACGACTAACCATAAACCTGAATTACTTTTCAGAGATTTGGATGCTTACAATATACCATCTTTCTTTATTGAAAACAAAACATTCTTTATTATAAACTGTCGCATTTCCTTTGTGAATCTTCCTTTATGAACTCGCACCATTTTTCATTTAGTAGTAGATGAATCAGATGAACAGCATAAATGTTGTTGTTTCAAAGAATAGTAAACCAGGCACTGGAACATTCCTTTGTTTTATTTTAGCCTGAAATTCCATCCTGTAGTTGCCCTCGAATATAATTTTCCTACCTTTTCACAAACCTCTGTATTACCAGAAAAGCATTCATTCTACACAGTTTATTTAAAATTTATCTTCCATTTATATCAAACAGATTTGCTGAAGAATTTTATTTTTGGACAAAAGTTTAAGCATGTTAAAACAAAGCAAGCATTTAAATTCCTCTACAGAAAACTCTTTCAACGAAAGTTTTTACAATTTTTCTGATATTTATTTAGAAAATTTAGAATTCATACAAAATGATGCTTTCGTTTTAATCACTGTCTTTATTATTCCATTTTTTCCCTTTATATCTCCAAATATTTGGCTCTCTAGGATACCTTATCTTTTTGGTATGGAAGGTTGTACATACCTGCACTTCTTCTAGGAACTTTGACTACTCGGGAAATGAAGATCCATTAATCTTTCTTACGTATACTCCGATGCACTAAAAGGATGACATAAAAAACCCTTACTTTCGCAGGAAACCAGAGTCTGATGTTTAATCAGGAAGTACTGCACATATTAATCAATGCATTGATTCTTTGGGGCACAGTTATTGTATTGCTCTAGGAAAATAACTTTTCAACTGTTAATTTTTCTGCTTAATTAAATTGAACTGAAATACACTGAATTACATTCAAATGGATGTTAAATTCAGTGCTTCAACTGATATAAGAATTCAGATTAAAAATACATTCCTATATTACTTAACTTTTGTAAAAAAATGCATCATATACGCATTCTTATGTTTTGCATTGGCTTTCTGCTTTAACCCAGGAGGATGTGCATTGGGCCTGTCAGGCCCGGACGATGCAAGAATTTAGTACAGAAAATCAACCCCTCGGTAAAAAAGTTCCAGATTGACAGTAGCTGCATTCAAGGTCATTTACTTGCTGACCACAGGAATTTCAAGAATCCCCCCCCCATTTCTTATCCCAGGGGCCTCGGAAGCCCTATGCTCGAGCTCGCGTAACTTTGTAGGATTGCAGTGGAGAACAAACAAATCGCGACAATTTATCGCTATTTGAAAAATAAATAAGAAATGGAAAGATTAGAAAACTTTTAACTGAACAATCAACTAATTTATAATCGATTAATGGAGAAAGTAAAGATATTGTTGAAGAATATATAGAATCGAATTCTAAAGAGTACAACGAATCGGGTGTCTGTGAATTCACAGTTTATTTAGAAGAACGCTGGGATTAAAAAATGCTGCCAAAAATTGGAACTGGTTAGAAAGCTGGTATTATTAAATTGTGTAAAAAAGAATCACGTAAAACTATAAGAACGTTTACGCGCAACATCGTCATAAAACTGCCCGGAAATAATGGTGAAGAGAAGTTCTAACATCGGTTAAAAATTCTTGCACATGCTTATCGGTAAGATACTAATATCAATTATTGTGGAGTGCATAAATACTGTAATGTCGTGGTCTAGTTTCACCGGAATTGATCGAGGATCAGCTGACTTAAAGAAGTCACAAAATGTTAGCATCATAATTTTAATTAAAATCTTGATTAATTTTCTAGAATACAATTATATTTACATTTTTTTAAATACATATTGTAAGATCAAAGATTAACCAAGTCCCAGATATCAATCGCGAGAGTCAATGAGATGCAGTCTAAAGTCACTGTTAGAGGAGCAATACGTAACTTGACTACTTCGAAGTTACAAACGGTGAGAATACTCTAAGATTTCAGTTCGGTGAAGTAGGAGAGTTCAGCAGGCTACTGATATCTCAGGGCGAGTTATGAGAAATACCGAGGGTCGGTATAGAATATCGAGGTTACAAACGCTCGATAAAATGCAGAAGGTCCACCATAGGGGCACTTTCTAGCGGAGATGCCTTTGGCTACACACGGGGTCAAAAACGCCCGTTCGTCGTTCTCAGTTTCGATTTCGAAATCGCAAACAAACATGACCGAGGTAGCACTGCGCCTGTTTACTTTTTCATCTCTCTTCCTCTTTCTCTTCCTTCCCTCTCTTTTAAACACCTTACTTTCAAAAGACAGGGGAGTAGTTGCTGTCTTGCCTCCTTGTGATTCGTTCTCAAACTGGACAAACCACCCAACCGCAGTCGTGTGCCTTCCTTCATGGTGTTGATTGGTTGAGGTAAATCTTAAACGGAAGTCTTTGTCGGCTTAAACGCGGATGGTCTTGCCAATGAAAGTTAATAGAAAACAAATTCCAAGGGGCTCTTGTAGGCTTGCGTGAGGTTGACAGATTGTTTATCCACTTACGCTCATCTTGCGTCGTTCCCTCACGAACTTCGGCTGGTGTGGTATGGGAACGACCCGTCGTGGGAAAAGGGGACACATCACAATGCTTTTAACCAGGCGATTGCAGGTAATTTTGGATGGGAAAGCCGCACACCTCTCCTGAATACTATGGAAGCATAAGCATTCATTGGTCTTCTTTATTTTAATGCACTTCCCAAAATATGTCTATCTACAAAATATTTTTTAAATATTTTATACGGTATATATTAATGCAACAAATGTTTTTTATTTAAGTAGATGCAATTTCCTGTGCATTTTGTTGAAAAACAGGACCCCGGGCCTACGAAGCACGACGCAAGTCCTCGCGGGTTTTGTGACATTTTTTAAAAGTAATATTTTTATGGTCAGAGAAAATGAAATATATAATTCTGTAGATGGCCTCAATTTATACCCATTAAAATATAACAATGCCAATTGTCTGCAAAACTCAAGCATCAGCTGTTTTTTTTCAGTAACTCCGCAAGAAATCTCCTGAGAGACATAAAATTCTGAAATTCAGGAAAAAGAATTTTGTACTCTAAGGGTAAAGAAAATACAGTAGATCAAAAACGAATGGAACACATGCAGTAATAAGCAAAACAAAGGCTCCACTGAAAGTTGAGTTTACGTACAAACAATTACCTGTTCAAAAGGACGAAGAACAATAACCAGATGTCACTTAGTACGGGATATTACCTCCCTTAACGCCATTAGTGGCTTGCCACTGTCTCTCCATATTTAGCACCAAATTTTGCAACAGTTGTTGTTACAAGAGTGTCTATTCGCCAATGAGCATTGTTTTAGTTGCTGGATGTTCTCCAGAGGAGAAATTCGTTCTAAACATGTGTCTCAAAATTATCTTACACATGTTCTGTAGTATTAAAATCAGCGAAGCTGAGAAATTCATTCTAGTATTAGCTTGACTTTCTCGAACCTCCTTGTCAACACGAGTACGATGTGGCATTGCGTTATCGTCCATAAAAGCGAAGCCTGCACCAACGGCACCGCGGAACAAGCACAGGTGAGGGGGGATCACTTGCGAAAAAGAGCGATCTCCGGTAACAGTACACCTACCGAAAATCTGGACCTCAGTTCACCCCTACACCAGGATCACTGTAATAATCTTTTGACCTGATGTTAGTGGGAAAAAAACATTTCCTACCTGTTCCCATATCAATTGACACTGAGAATCGCTTATGAATATAAAAGGACTCTCATCTATCAAGAGGTCCTGACTTCATTGATGAGATGTTCAGTCTTTCCTTTCCTTACACCACTGTGAACGGCTCCCCTAAAGGGCAGCTGTCATCGATATGCAGCGTTCGATAGGCGTGAAAATAGGTAATCTTTCTAAATTTGTATGGCCACAATAAACCTCAAATTTGTCATACTCAGCTGATGAGCAATGCACCTCGTTTCGATCTCTTTCCGCTTGTAGGGCTATATATCGGTCATTGACGTTGTTTTTCTTGCCCCAATACTACCAAAATTTCTTACAATTGTTCCCGCGGATTGAAAGAATTAACGAGCTACAGAAACGACATTTTTGCCGATTCGAAATTCTTGGGTTACACTCGTCACACTACATCCCTCCTCAAGCTTGCCGATCCGTTTACGATGCCGTACAGATGTTTTCTTATAGCCATGTCACGAACTCAGTTGAACTTGCAGCAAATATCTCGAATAGTGCCTTTTATCCTTCTTCCCAGATGGCAATTTTAGTTTGCAGCAAATTTGCAGCAGAATTGCACTGCAAATCTGCAAGCTTACGGCAAATTTGACACGACAAGAGTGCAAGTGTGAAACAAGTTTGCAGCAAGTTAACGCAAGCTTCGAAGTCACCATGGTACGAACTTGCAGCAAGCTTACCGCAAGCTTCCATTGCAAACTCATTACAAATTATTGCAAACTCATTACAAATTATAGCAAAAACAGAGTACGAACACAACCCGGGATAGAACTCGCGATCTACGGTTCCAAAGCCGACGCGCTAACCGTTCGGCCAGTTAAACTCTGCGAGGAGGGGATAGATTCGCTAATACATCGTTCGATTTAATTCATATACGATTTATTTTAAACTATTTTCTTGATTTTATTAATTTATTGAGTTGAGAATATGATTTGAAGTCAAAGAGAGAGTGATTTTCGCTAATAACGACGTTTTGCTAGTAGAATAAATTATAAAATTAGAAATCAAAAGTAATTACTTTAAAATGGGACAAAATGTAAAAGTCATTATTTTTCAACAAACATTGACTGTTTTTTCGGTTTAATTTTGTTTATAAATGTTAAAATTTCAACATTAAAAAAAAGGCGATATAGTTTTCTTTAAAGTGCGAGTATTATATTTAGTAAAAAGATGGAAAATGTTTCAAAATTTTTTTTAATAAAAAAGTTAGTTTCTTTACAAATGATCATTGATTTATTGAATTAATAAAAAGAAGAACGGTCTAGGAGATGCTGTTAAAAATCGGATGCTTTTTAAAACAGAGACAAAGATAATTATCTCTTTGTGCTATCTTTGCATCAAGCTTCTTTTGCAAATTTGCATTGCAAAGGAGCTGGCGCTATTTGTCACGGTGAACTTGCAGCAAGCTTGCAATGCAAGGAATGTGGCGCTAGTTGTCATGGTGAATTTACTACAAGTTCGCTTCAAGTTTGACGCGTCAAATTTGCTATGACAAGGTAATATCAAGTCAAATCAAACGTGCTCTAAACTTATGTGCTATCTGGGTTATGATTGATTTTTTTTGCACTGCGCGCGCTGAATGCACGCATTTTGCGTGCCCTCATTCTACCTTGATGTCTGATTTCTGATACAAACTACACTTTTCTACTAAATTTTATACTCATCGTACTAAACGCAACAAGCCTTTTTCTACGATTTCATGATTATCTGCTTAATAATTACACCGTTGTTTAAGTTTTGCTCACCAGTGTACATTGAAATTCCTATTTTTTACTCAGCAATTTTAAATAAATCTACATATTCTTTAATATTATATTACAAATTTTAGAAATATAAGGAGAACGTGAACTGCAAACACTTTATCTTCAAATCATGAGAAAATCCTGCTTGTAGTTTTTATTTTAGTTTTTTAAATATTTGAAAAAATGCCTTGTTTTCTTCAAGTTATATTCTTAAACGGAATTTATTTTTTGCAAAAAATACCGGCGAAAATTCATTTCATTTTTTCAGCCCCGTTTATTATTTGTAGTGAAATTTTGCATTTATGCAAAAACGGCACACTTACGTTTCGAAATGAAATACTTTTTATCACATTTTCGAAGCTCTCTGGCAATAAATATGAAATGGAAAAAAATACACTCAAGCATTTCAATATCTTTCTTTTTTCCGGAGCTTTTTGTATTATCTGAAAAAGAATAAAGGCTATAAGGAAAAATTCTTTGCGTGAACTACACGGATGTAAGAACTATTCAAAAGCCATTTTCAGCACAATATAAGAGCTTTTTCGTCCAATTCTTCTAAAGCCGAGAAAATTCACTCCCACAGATTTTTTTTCTTGCCTTCGTATTAAAAGAGGGGATGTCGATGCTGATTGTTCTCCAGATATTTCATAAACTCTAGATGACTTTCTGTCATATAGACTTCTATATCTACATATTTATTTTTTATGCTTCTTAAATATCAGCTTTCTGCATGATTTGTATTTTCCTCTTGTTTGTATTTTATTTATTTTCCATGCCATTGCAGAAGATTGCAAAACTTTTTGTTTGATTATCTTTAAACATGATAAGTCTAAAAAACTTTTGTCATATAAACTGCTATATCTAAATACTTTGTTATGCTTCTTAAATATCAGCTTTATTCATGATTTGTATTGTCTGCTCTATTTTATTTCTTCTTTGTATTTTCCTTGCCATAGCAGAAGATTGAAAAAGTTTTTGTTTGATTATCTTTAAACATGATATGACTAAAAACCTTTCTGTCATATAAACTTCTATATCTACATATTTATTTTTTATGCTTCTTGAATATCAAGCATTCTTCAAGATTTATATTTTCCTCTTTTTTGTATTTTATGTATTTTCCATGCCATAACAGAAGATTGCAAAACTTTTTGTTTGATTATCATTAAACATGATATGTTTAAAAACTTTTTCAAACAAATTTCTAGAAATATATCACAAGCCTGGCACAATGATTCTCTTAAGGGCCAACGAACATTCGCATCTTCTATGTTTATCTTATTTTATTTTATATTTTCTGGAAATTAAAACTGTTGCCTTTGAGACAATTTGTATCGCCTAATAATAGATCATAGAGTATATTCATTTAAATATTTATAATGGTTGTAAATTTAGCCCAGGAGGACGCGCTCTACGAAGAGTAACACGAAGACGCAGAATGGGGTGTGCGACACCCCAATTTGTTATTTCTCTATTTAAGCAAAACTGGCAACAATTTTATGCTATATGTGCCCCAAATGATAAGTGTAAACAGCTCTCTATATACAAGAACAAATTTTTAGACGAAAAATTTAGTAACTAATACATTATATTATTCAACGCATTGCGGCCGGGGGGGGGGGGTGACACCCAATTCGTTATGTCGCTATTTAAGCAAAACTAGCAACATTTTTTTGCTATATTTATTGCAAATGATCCAAACAAAGACTAAATTGTATCTAAGTAATGTATTGTAATTGTATGTAGTAATTGTATTTATTAAAATTTGTTCTTGTTTATCTAGATATACAAGAACAAATTTTTAAGTGTTAAATTTAGTAAATAATACATTATAATATTCAGCACATTGCTAACATATAAGAAATGTATATTTCTTGCATACATGTTTTCAACATTTTTTATAGCAAAGAATCATGAATTTAATAATCGTTATACAATTAGAATAGAAAAATACTGCTTCTAATTTTCTGAAGTACAGGAGAAACCATATTTTTAGTAATCCAAATAAGATTTCTGAAGGGCTTTACCTTTAGATTCCATAAATTTAGGGCGTAAATGCGCTTTTATTTTTCAAAATAGTTTCTACAATTTTAAGCTTTTCCTGCAATGCTTTTTGTGAAAATGGATCGACGAATAACCAGCTGAATACAGTTACATTATGTACAGAATGATAAAACTTTTGCATCAATCTCTTGCGATTTTTACTTTCAATATTTTCCAGTTTGAAAGTCTTGTATCCGCAAAAATCTGAATTTTAAAAATATAAAATATTTTCGAATCCACATATTTCCTCAATAAAACTTAAATAGCGAGACATTATTTCCCTGTCCCTAATATGATCACTCAATTGAACAAAGAAACCAGACCCGAGGACGCGTAAGGGGTTGTTCGACACCCCATAAGCTCAATTTCGATAAAAACAAATAAAGGATTATTCTTGCAACACATTCCTTCTGTTGAAGGTACCTTAAAGTCAGATAGCATGGATTTGGCTCATTTCAACTAAAGGGAAGTGGGTATTTTTCATATTTTACGTGGCGTGGGGTGCCGGACACCCCCTTGCGCGTCCTCGCGGGTTAAGGTACCCATTTAGCTGAAATTTTTGCAGGCTTCAAGAAAGACAATTTCAAGAAAGATATCCATGCATGTATTTGAATATAAAACATAATACCATAGCTATTTGTAGTTACGGAAAAATTCTAATGCGAATCGCTGAAAAACGTTTGTTTTCAGGAACAAATGTTAGATGTTGGCTGGAAAACATCGGCTTTCCCGCAACACCACATAAAATAAAAAATACAAAAGTCGAACGTGTGCCGTATGATAGACATACGACCTCAAAGAATTATTAAAAAGTGAAATGGTAAAAATTGAAAACGGGAAATTTATAAAAATCAAAATATGTGAGAGGAATATCAACATAGAAAATTTCAGTAAAACTCTACTTAGAGTAGTTTCCTTATTTTTCCCACCTACCAATTTAGAACTTAAAGACTCAACGTTTCATTTATACTTGCATGTTAGAGGAAAATTTACGGTTTCCAATAATGACTTGCAGATAGGCTTGATAGTGAAAAAGCAGACTCTCTAAAAGGGTTTATATACACTTAAATAACCTCGTCAGTTAATTTTATTTTTATGTATGCATCAATAACAAATAGTTACAATAATATTTATAGTAAAATATATGCTGCACCTATTGAAAATTTTTAAGGACTGAGGCAATTTTGTAGAAAATAATCGAGGTTAATTTCATAACAAGTTCATTTTTTTCTCGTCGCATTTAAATATATGGTAATTAAAAGTATTTTTTACTTTCTGTTTTACATTGATTAAATCGCATAGAAACACTAGAGTAATATACATCATAAATGTTTTTAAAATTAGAAAATAGCAATGATGGACGCAATTCTGGCACAAAATCATATAAATCTGGGAGAAACATATTTATTTTAAAACATTAACCAGCGCATTTATAATGGTATATCAACTGGAATGTTATACATTCATTTTAGTCATACAATTCTGGATATTTAGTTGGCTCAAAGTAATTGGGTAGGAAGTATATTTAGCATCCAAATTTGGCCTCAGTTAAAACAAACAAGATTAAAAGCAAGTAATCTCAGTCTCAGATCGAAACTGTAAGAACCAATTTTAAGACTTTTGCGAGTTATACCTGAAATAAATCTTTAATTTAATTTTGCGGAAAAGAAGGAACCTACCTAACCATTAATCTGTTCAATTTATTCGACATCACACGTGCACATCGATTTACTCTTCTACACCGACTTCGCTGAATTGCCAAAGCTGATCCGTCTTCTATTCAATATTTTCCAGCGAAAAATTCACCTAAAGCCGATAACCCACAATCAATTCTTTCGCTAGTCACCTATGCTTCAAAGTAGCAACGATTAATCACAGCAGAGTCATCCCTCTTTTCAACAAAGTTTGATATTATATCAAGGCTACTTAAACTAGGTTACTGGTTAAGTTCTTGGGTGACAACTTTTAACAAGCAATTCATTGTTCGGGTGTCTTTAACGATTTGATAGCGATTACTTGGGGGAGCTTCTCTCGATTCGATATTAGCGGTCATTGTTTCCCTGGCTTACTTCCGGTAAGTTTCACACCGGATATAACTATTTTAAAATTGATGAAATGTGTAACACAGATCAAAGTTGTCATATTGACCTTTTCATGACCAGATTATGGAAATTTGGCCTTTTTTCAAAGCCCTTGGCCTTAGGAATTTCCATTTGGCCTTAAATTCATATTTTCGTTAATGAATTTTAGAACAATTTTTAATTACTTATTCTATTGTTTTGAATACATTTTAGATATTACACATTTCAAATGATATATAATGAGCTGTCAAACGAAATAGCCCCTGAATAGAACAAGAACGATTTGAATTTCTTTCACTTAAATTTTAGTTTAATAATAGAGCATTGAACATATGACTATCAAGTGGGATTCGTTTTCATGAAGGATGGCTGTTTTTCTAATAGCAAATGACGTTTTCAATCAATTTGTCAAATTTGGCCTTTTTTGGCCTTATTTTATGAAGGTTTGGCCTTATTTTATGAAGGTTTGGCCTTATTTTGCTATTTTGATCTGGCAACCCTGACACAGGTTAAATATTTGTCGAAGAATATTTCTATTACACTGTGTGTCGACTTCTAGATATTGCTATATTTTCTCATTGACTAAGAAGTTTCGAAAACATCAAAATATTCGGAAATAATTTTTCTTTTGCATTCGGAGAAAGATTATTGAATAACTTTCTTACTCTATATGACCAATAGATGGCTTGTTCTAACTTATTTCATTGTCCTTTAATCACATTCTTATATTAATCAAAGTATGCCAAAACTTTTTTTTATCTCTCAGTTGTGAAAATTCCTAACTGTATATACGAGAAATCTTATTGTAGAAAAATATCAAGTTTTCTATTTTCGTTAATGGAATTTAATATCTAAATTTGAAAAATAATATATATTTTAAATATAAATCATCAGATATTATTATTATTAATGTTTTGATTGTGCGCCGTAAGCTAACCTAACTATCATTCTTTTAAACTTATAAACTAAAAATTAACCTACTGCCACTAGCTAGTATAATTTGATGCAAAAATTATGTGGAAGCTAATGTGGTGCGGAAGATTGGAACGGGGAGAAAGCCCAGGTGTAGTTCTCATCATCTGACCACGGTACAAAATTAAGAAGTCCGTCACAAAAAAACCTCCCGTGACTTCAAAAAGGGACGTTGATATAACTAAACTAAGTTAAACTTATCTGAGTCGAAACGAAAGCACATGCCCGAAACAGTATGTGTTATATAGTTAGATATTAGAGAAAACAAAATAATCAAGTGGTTAATATTTGTTTTCAAATACTATTGTCCGTTTATAATACTTATCAACAGTGAGGAATCCAGTATTTGGGTCGGTGAGAGGGGCTGAGGTATAGAAAATTTTGTATAGTCGTGACGAATGTTAAACCTTATGGTTTATGTAAGCCAAAACACTTTAACTTTACAGACTTTACACACCTGGAAATAAGAATCATAAAGAACCCTATAATACTTTCCATAATTTAATTAAAAACACAAGGAAATAACTAGCAAAAACAAGTTTTTGACCGCGTCAATTCTACAAATACGATTGGAATGACTGCAAAAGTGGGAGAATTTTTAAGCCTGTCAAAAGCCAAGAAGAAATGTTGTCATTTTTTTAAAAAGGAAGAGAAAGAAAAAACAGCTGGAGTGAATTTAAATAAAATAAAGAATTTTGATCTAGTTCTGAGTGGCTGTAGCCTATAGCCTCCCCTGGATTCGTCACTGCTTGTCAAGTTTTAAATTTCGCGATACGCTTCATGACAGATTTGACATTAATTAAAAGACCTTCATTATCCGCTTAGAATTGTGAATCTGAAATGCATATTTGCAGGGGAATGCAAAGTGTGCTAACGAGAGTTAAATCAAAATCCCTTTTGTATCCAGGTTGCCATTACGCCACAGAATTCGAACGCCAATTCATATGTCAAGT
>BGPR01046538.1:0-12019 GCA_013235015.1 Araneus ventricosus
TTTTGATAGATTTATGCTATAAAACAAATATAAAAGTATTATTTTAGAATTTGCATTTAAAATAAATGAGAGGTTAACTTTTATAGTCAATACTTTTTTTTAACGTGAGTCACAAAAAATTCCTTTTTTTTCAATGTTATAACTTTTTATAGCAGTAAATTTAAAAAATTGTTACTGTTTCTCCTATTTATTTATAGTACTAAAAAATAGATATGCCAATTTTATTTTTTAAAATAATTTATTTGGAAATAAAGGCATTTTATTTTGTAATGTGAGTCACAGCTAGTGTTGCTTGATAAGTATTCGTAATGGCATTTTAATGTATAATAATATTATTTTTGGGGCCAATTGTGGGTTTTATATATATATATACACCCATATATAATTATTATTATTATTACCTATGAATATAATTAACTAGTGAATATTTATTCTTTTTATAAGATATTTTTTAATTATGGCAGCAACAACAGCATCAGAACGACAGAGAAAGCGTAGATAAAAATTGAAGCTAGAAGGTAAATATGTTGCATACAAACAGGAAAACTGTCTCCATGTGAAGGAATATAGGAAGAGGAAAGCTGAAAATGTAAAGAATCTGCCACACGCAATTCAAGATGAACTAAGAAAAGAAGAAAGGAAATGTTCAAGAAAAAGAGTAGCTAAATTCAGACTTAAAAGAGGAAAGGCAATCAAGTGAAAAAACCATAGAATCACCTCAGTAAATATACAAAAGTGTGAGTGCATTAGGAAAGGCATTAGCCAAAGCAAAGAGAGTTTTTTCCAGTTCACCTCGTCGTAGAAAAGTAGTTGTGAGAAAGTTATTTAGCAGTGGATGTAATATAGATTTGGATATAAGTCTTCAGTGTTCAGAGAATTCACCACGAAGAAATCCTTTATCCCAATTCACTCTAAATAAAATTCAAGAATTTTATGAAAGGGATGATATTAGCAGACTAGCTCCTGGTAAAAAAGATGTAGTGACAATATGGGAAAATGGAAAAAAACTCAAAAAGCAAGCTACTCCATAAGAGAAGTGTTTGAGCTGTTCAAAATTGATAACCCATTAGAAGTAATTAGGAAAAGTAAATTCTTTTCAATGCGTCCAAAGCATGTTCTCTTAAGCAGCAAACTACCTCATAATGTTTGCTTATGTCTGTATCATGAGAATTTCATCAATGCTGTGAATGCATTGCATCAACATAACGAAGAGGTTCCTGCTGTAATGTCTTGGCCTAAGTGTGACCAAATAATTCAAGCTTAGGTTGGCCTAAGTACTTTTATTTACTGCAGCAATAATTAAGAGATACTTCTCGCAGAGAAGTCTTGATGAAATATAATTATTTACAAATGCATCAACAAAATCATAGTTCTAAAACGTCCAAAGTTCCATGAGCAATTAGTCCAGGAAGACTAGTAATTATCGGATGGATAACTTCCACCGATCAACGTGATACCAAACCACGAGACTACCAAGAGTGCTCGCAAGTTCAAGAGCCGAGAGTTCGGGGATGCCGATTCCTCGGGGTTGTCTATCAAAGTCCGACTTCAGTCGGGACTTTCAATCCGCTGATCACACAGCTTTCTTCGGTACCCCGGAGCCTGAACTCGTTCGAGAGTCCTCCAAAAAAATAATCCCAATTCCCCCTTTTTCTCTCCGTTCCTCAGTTTTTATTCACTCCTTCAGGGGGTGGATGAAGTGGTGAAGCCCCTCCTATCTTTCCCTTCACTGGATAATCGTACTCTGGTTGACCAACAACATTGACATTGTGGCGGCCCTCTGTGTGAAGTCCTTCTTCTTGCGCCCGTCTCGTTAGCGATGTCCAGGTGCAACTCTCCTGCTGTTTACCGCCAGTATCAAAAGGGCCGGCACTTTTTTTCTCATGGGAATTAAGCTCGCGGGAAAGAAACATTACACTGCTTATTCATATTCTTTTACTGAAGAAATAATTTGCAAGCCTCCTTCTCGAAATTGTTGGTTTAACGAATGTCAAACTTGCAATAATGCTCAAGGTTTTGAGCAGGTATATTCCTTGCCAGATATAAATGAAGCAAATGTAAACTGGAAATATTGGAAGAAAGATCAAAGTCATCAGCTATTGAAGGTAGAAAGTATTGGATCTTACTCGGATTTACACTCATATGTAGCGGACCTTGTACCACAATTTTTGGAACATTGCTACATTAAACGAAAGCAAGCCAACTCGTATCAAAATATGCATCGATTGGTACTGTCGGATGAATATCCCAGAGATTTATGCCTAATTCAAATAGATTTCTCTGAAAATTATACATGTGTCTTTCAAGATGAAATCCAAAGTGCACATTGGCAGCAACATCAGGTAAGTATTTTTACTGCAGCACTGTATTACTCTGGATTTATTGATCCTGTTGCATTAGTGTCAGACTGCCTGAACCAGGCAAAAGAAGCAGTAATATGCTACATTTCATATTTATTAGATAATATCCCAAGTAATATACAGCAAGTGGAAATCGGGTCAGATGGTCCTTCATCACAATTTAAGAATAGATTTGTTGTTGCATTATTAAATGTTCTGGAAGAAAAATATTCCATAAATATCATATGGAACTATTTTGCTACATCTCACGGGAAGGGTTCAGTTGGTGGGATTGGAGGAAGTTTGAAAAGACAAGTGTTTAATCAAGTGAAAAAACGTAAATGTGTAGTAGTTAATGCTGCAGATTTTCTTCAAGCTGCTAAAACGGCTGGAGCCAACATTCATATTCAGGAAATTACTGAAGCAAATATCAATGAAAGAAATTCGGCACTTAATATGCAACAGGTTTGGGACAATTCACCATTATTACAAGGTATCAAAAAATGACACTGTATTAAAGTTGAAAATAAAAAACCTGAAGGATTCTTGTCATCTTCTGATCGCAAAATGCCTCTTCAACCATTATCCAATATTCAACGTAATTCTTGGTATGAAATTGAATATGATGGTGTATTGTACACAGGAAAAATTACCAATTGCATCAATGGAAAATTTGAAATAACTATGATGCAACCTAAAGGCAAACACTGGAAATGGCAGGAAAAGGAAGATAAAATATTTTATCCTCGATCAAAGTTGATTCGGAAATTAAAACCTCCAATTCCTGTTAATTCAAGAGGCTTTTTACATTTGTATCCTAATTCTATCAATAAAACTATTGTAATTTATTTTGAAATATATATATAAAGCATAATTTTATTTACACATTTTCATTTATTAATTTTAATTCATTTATTTATTTGCTAAAGTATATAATTAGATATATCTATTCATTTAATTAAGTACCGCTTAATTAAAATCTACAAAATGAAATGTTTTTAAATCAATATTTTATTAACTTCAAAGATTAAAGTGGGACATGTAACGTGAGTCAAACTCAAAATGTTGATTAATATACATAATTAATAAAAAATACAATGTTACTTTTGTGTATATCATAACCTGGAAATGTT
Source organism: Araneus ventricosus (assembly GCA_013235015.1). Taxonomy (NCBI): domain Eukaryota; kingdom Metazoa; phylum Arthropoda; class Arachnida; order Araneae; family Araneidae; genus Araneus; species Araneus ventricosus. The sequence continues at coordinate 3,473 of BGPR01046538.1, forward strand.
ATTCATTGTATAAAATATTTCTTTTTTACTCTGCTGTGCTGAAAGAGGAGCAATTCTAGGTTTACATTAAACCACAAAACTTGATTTCCTTTTTTTTGTAACGTGAGTCACAGTGCTAAATTAGGGTCTGGATACCATTTGTTCATATTAAATTTTAAACTATTGACATCCCTAGTTTCTTACTGTACCCCAGAGGTCTGTAAAAAACTTTTTTTTAAAATCAAATATAATATTTTTTCATATATATCGAATTTAATTTTGAAAAAAGTGTCAAATGGTAACGTGAGTCGCATGGATTTGCCCATATATATATATAAACTTTTGAACGAAGGGTGGTTTTGGAATCTAAGGATCATGATCGGTGAAGAACCGGAAGTCGTGTCACAAGAACCATGGCAATAGGTAGAAATATAATAATAATGCAATAGGTTCCGATAAGGAATCTAACTAAAACCTGAATATTTGCTTACTTTCGATTTACATTTTTTTCAAATTTATCTATATAATAAACTAAAAAAATGAGAAGAAATTCGAAATCAAAGACCCGAACACTAAATTAGTAAGGAATTTTCCCTGAACAAAATTATGCATCAAAGTGGAAAAGGAAAAATATTTTTTTTCCTTCTTTAATTTTCAGTTTTAAAAAAGGTATCTTAAAACTATCAAGTGAATTCTGATGAAATTAATTCCAAACTTCCAAAGTAATCGTATTCTGTTCCTCGAAAAGCAGGTTGCCGGAGAGCTCCGAGTGTGATTATGCAAATGAAGGCAGCAACAGATTTTTCCTGCAGAGTGAAATGGAAAGAGGAAATTGAAAGCTTCTAAGATGCAACCAAGAATGAGGCGATGTGTAATGAAGTAGTCGTTGCGTGTGGATCCGAAAACAGCGTTTTACACTTTTGTTTTGGATGCCTGGAATTCTCTGTCTGCTCTCCATATTTCGAAGCATTTTTATTTCTTCGTAGAAGGTTTCTCTACTGATATATTTTATTAAGTGCTGTTGTGTTGTATAGACTTTTGGACTAAAGAATTTGTTAACGATTATTTAAGTTCTAAAATTTTTCTTTTCTGCTTTGTTTTGCTAATTTGGAATTCAAAAATTAATCGTGTTTTTTTAATTAACAAAAATCTGACGATTAGCCATTGATATCATTGTAATATTTCTTTTGTTTCAAGAAAGTATTAGTTATGCAACAAAGTATTATTAAGCAAATTTCTTTTCATTTTTTGAGTCTTGGCTTTTCCAGGCGAAGAAGATTTTTCTCTTTACGAACAAAAGTTTCGAGAAGTTTATTGGCCCTAGCGAAAAGCAATTTGCCTAGAAACAGAAGACCGCCTTGTTAGTGATCTGTGATCCTCGTGTGAGGACATACTAAAAATTCCATTTCTCCTGGGCTTCTACAAAATAACAGTTCCTAGACTTTACTAATCCTCTTCCCTCTGAGAAGGAAATTCTTGATGCATACACGAATGACATGGCGCTGGAAATATACATTAACGGCCCTGTTTTTTTAAACTTCACTCTTCTCTCGTGATCTCTTGATCCTGGAACTTGCCCGGTTCCCACCCGCTTGGGTTGAAAATTCTAATGAAGATGTCAACGAAGTATCCCTGATACATTTGTCCTCTCATCTAGAGTACGGCTTGGGCTTTCGTTTTCGTCGTTTCTAATTGGTTGAAAGTTGTGATACCCGCTCGGTTTTGTGAAGAACTTGGGAACCCTTAGCCAACAAAAGTGGCTCACTTTTCTTGGCGCTAAAAACTTGGTTTTGAGGAAGACGGAGGTGAGCTGAGAAAGGAAGAAAAGATCCGCCGTGCTGGGCCCCGGGACGATTTAGGTCTAAGTCAGCGGATTTTATGTCATGGTGAGCTTGATCTTCAGAATTTGGCGGACCAAAATTGGGCTTTACGGATCCGGGATACATTTTAGAAATCATATGAATAGTATGTAGATTAGATTTTCCAAATTGCATGCACGAAAAGTGATGCAAAGTGCAGACTTTATGACGACCACGATGGGATTTTTCTCAGATTTCTTCGTTTCGGTGCCAAGACTCTCCCTTGACCGTAGTCCGAGACATGACCATTCCCTGCACCTCAACGTTGAAACTCGCTACACAGCGGTATTTCCTGCAAAACTACAAAGGTATCTGGTGACCAGCGCTCCGCCATGTCTAGCAAAATCAGTTCGCTACATTTCCATACCCTATACCCCTCTCTGGATCCAAATCTGGGATTGACTGCAGTTTCCGTCAACCTAACCAAAACAGCTAAGCCTATTGCATTTTAAATTTGCCTTTACTGTGCTGAAACGGATGATAAACCAATTTATAATTTGAGGGAAGTCAATTTATTATCAAAATTATTATATGGAAAATAAGATCCTGAAGTTTTATGTTGTAGTGTCAAACATTTTATCTGATACATTATCATTAATATTCATAACCATTTTACTAAGTAACACTTATTGAAGATGTGCATTTTTGTGTATTAATATAAATGATAAATTATTTGATAGAAGTATAAAATAATCTATAAAAATTGCAAGTATTACAAATAAATATTATGACATGTAGAATTCCAGGATGTGCAGGATAGAAGATTATATTATTCAATTAACCTATAGACTCAATGCTCATATGTGAATTTCATATAGTTAAGTGATATGTAGGTTAAATGGCAATTATTGCAGTTTGGTTGAAAATTAAATGTGTTTGTAATCATTTTCTAAACCTCTTTATTTCATTTTAAAACATAAGCGTTCATAAAGAAGAATATGACGAGAATGTAAATCTTAAGAATTTAAAGTATATGAGACCTGTATTTAATTATACAGTTTAATTTGATGAAGGTGATGGGTGTACAACTTTCCTAAAATCCTTTACTATATAATGAGAAAATTAAAATAGACAAACATATGTATGTTTATATTGCATTTGAGTATATTTAGCTGATTACTATTTATTGCATGTCGTTGTATGTTCTAGGATGTTTTATGTGGAAAAGATTAATGACAGGCATAAAAGCAATTAATAAAATGTTTAAGGATAGGATAATATAAATAGGATAGGATAATATAGATAAATAATAATTAAGTAGGATTGTTGGTGATCACTATTTAAAATTTCTTCTATAATGAGCAAATGTTAATGAGATAAATTTAATGTTGAGGATACAGTAGAAAATAATTTAATTTTTAATATGAATGAGGTCTAAGAACAAAATCCTTTTATATACACTGGGTCGAGCCTGAGCATATATTATATTTGGTACATTAAATCATAATTTTTTATATTATGTTTTGTTCCTTTATATATTTGTGTAAATCTTCATGTGAAGTGGTAATTTCGTTTATAATTCAATAAGGTGTGTAATGTGGTAGGGTTATTTCTTATGTAAATAAATGTGGTGCCAGACTAACGGCAGCTCCCTTCATTCCGCCAATTGAGTGGCGCCTCTAGCGGATCTGACTAGAATTCGTCAGTAGACGCTCTGACATCGAGACTCGATGTTGGAAAATGACGCTTACTCCAAAAGACGATTATAACGACGAGAATATGTGTAACCCTGCAGCTATAATTTCTTTGTGTTGATATTCTGTAAATAGTTAATTATTTCATCTTAATTAGTCATCTAACTGTTGTTTTAAATCATCATTAAATATTTAAATGGAAAGAAGTTGTGTTTAGTCGGCCATCCCATCACTCCCACATAAATGTTGCCAGCATCATCTTAGGGCATTAGAGGAGGTCATTATTTAGTAATGAAACTAGGGTTTATATAAATTATAATATCTAAAATTATATTAAAACACAACGAAAAATGTCTTGATATTTTACTTGATAATCATTAAGGAAGTTTTACTCGTGATAAGTTGAGAACTTAAATTAAGTTAAGGATGCATTTCTTGCCTGTTGCTAAGATGATTCATAAAGTGTAAATTTTTAATTATTAATTTCTGAAATGCTTGATGTTTAAATGATTTAATGATATGAGAATATAGGATTGTTTGTCATATGTCTTTACATATAACAAACATCAATAGGTCAATGTTTTATACATTTTGAGTAACTATTAGTAGATAATTAGAGTGTCAGTTAAACAAAAAGTGTATATTCATTTAAAACTGAATACTAAGAGTTAAAAGATATAAATTAATAAGTATTTAAAAGTTAAATTTTGACATTATAAGCAAGGAAAATTACTATATCTCACGACAGTTGTCTTCAATTGAGATTGTAGTGAGTGTCTCCAAGTCTGCTACTCTCATTGATAATGATGACAAACATCTTGTAAATAAATTTTGATTTTATATAAATTAACAAATTATATTTTTCACTGCTCGTGTGGGTATTCGCATTTCATTTTTTCAATTCATACTATTAGTTCACACTCTCCCTATATTTTGTTCAAATTTTGCAATCGATTTTAAACTAACTTCCCGATGAGCTGGAGACATGAAACTTTAAACATAGCTCAGAACTAGATGACAATGCAATATTAATTCGCTTTCTTGTCTGTCTCTTTGTCTGTCATTTCATATTTTGCATGTCGCATGCGCAGTACGTTTTTCATTAGATCTCGAAAACTATCAACATTACAGACTTTGTTCTTGGGTATATGGATGGCCCATGGGATCATCGAAGCACTCCCATATTTTAGCCATATCTTTGCGCATGCGCGGTACGTTTTTAATTATTTTAAAAACTATTAAACTATTAATTATTAAAGTAGGAATTGACTTTAAAAATTTTTTATATTACTTGTTCTCTTCCGTACATTGATGTACGAGAGTTCTTAAAAAATATTAATTCAGATTTTGTAAATAAAATGTTAAGTTTTCTCTCTTCCAAATGTCGCATATATTTTTTTTCAATTCTTTGGTGAAAGATAAAACATTCAATTAATTAATCGCTCTTCTTAATTAACTCAAGGTATAAAATATATTAATTGAACACCTTCATAGCACCCAAAAAATTCAAGCAAACGCGATATATACTTACTCTCACTTTATTTTGAATTCATTTAGAAAAGCTCCATGATCAATTTAATATACTTTTTAATTTCAGTTCATTGGAAGTTAGTTTGTAATTCGGAATATAGTTTGCATTTAAAAGAGAAAACTTGGAAATGTATTTCAAATCTAATTCTTGGTATTGCATTTATCTATTCCTCATTGTTATTTTATCTTTTCATAGTTGCAATATAACTGATTATCTAAAGAAAGCTTCCAGCGTCAGTTGGATTCTTTGGTTCCGAACACCAATAGCCTTCATCAGGTCAAATTAATATTATTTAATACTTTTACAACAAATATTTGCTGTAGCTATTTGCAATGGGAATAGCATAAACTAAAATTGCAATTTAGAATTTAATCCAAAAAAATAAATTTTTACGATGGAGCAGTTAGAACAAATAGTCGTACGAAATTCCAGGTCTATACTCCACCTGAAACCAAATTTCTCTCTATATCTCAAGAATATTCTTCTAGCATTCTTAAAAATATCTATATTAGTCCAAAAAATAAGTTTTGTTTCACTTCTTTCTATAAAACAACCTGCATCACCGTTTTCAAGAAAGTACTCGAAGAAATCCCCCTTACCTCCTTTATTTGAGAAAAATTAAATAGGTGTTAAAACCAGAATCCTTAATATACTAAAATCTCGATTTGAAGTTGAACTTTCGCTTTTCCTTTTGGTCGGAAAAGAATTGATTCTTAGATGACCATAACTCAAGAATAAAGATGGCACTACACATTTTCTACAAGAAACCGGACAATATCTTTCAACATCGTCGTACATATTTATGGATAATCTTATTTATGGAATTATGCAATGTGCAAAGTATTCAAGGAATAATTTATATTAATAAATTTCATAGAAGCTCTTTTGAATGAATGCGCAATATTCCTCACACCAATAAAGGTAAATCTTTTAATTAAGGCGTTTAGAAAATTAAATTACGATTTAGTTGTTATACTCCTATGTTTTTTATTTGCCATATATTTTTTTATTCTCGAGTTATCTACATGAACCACGTCAGAACACAAAATTAAAGAGCAATATTTTATGAAAAAATATTTTTGTGTGTAAAATCAAATGAAATACACCAAAAACATGCGAAAAAGCAATTGATGGAAGTTAAACCGTTTTGTAATTAAATCTTATTTGAGTTATTCAAATATCAATTTTCAAATTTTTTTGTTGAAATATCATTTTTAGTAAAATAAATATAATTTCTTGTAACTTTGATTTAATTTTCAACATAACATAATTATATACCAAAAAAAGAAACTATAAAAATTAGTAGAAACGTTTTACAAAAAAAATATTACATATATTTATCAGAAGGGACACTTTAAATTCACCGAAAATAAAAAAAAAAACTTTCACAGCATCTCATGTCATAAATTTCATTAAAAGTCGAAAATTTCGAAACAGCGTTAGTGGCTCATTCCCAATACATTTCACAAAAAATAACCTTCGAAAATCTCACTAAAAATACATTATTAAAGAAGAGACAATTCTTTCTGAATAAACAAATATATCACTGCTTATCCCTTTCAGAGGCAAAAGGAATTTATTTATTTAAATCCAGTAGGGAAAATTTAGAAATGGTGCTGCCATCTATTGCCTTTATTGTACACTAAAACCGCATTCTTTCAAATAATTCGTCAAAAGACTACCGTCTGGATAAGAGGAAAGCTCATTAAAAGTTTGCTCCGACGAGAAACCACCGCCCTTGAATTACCTTAACAGCTTTCATATTAAGATTCTTATCAACAATCTCATCTATATTCCATTTTCCTACGATTCAATTTGCACCTTGAATGTGCCGAACACATATTTTTTGACCTGCCTTATTTCTGAGAAGAAATATTTCGGAAGTTCCTGTCGGGGATAATATTCCCTTGGAGGCATTGCTCAAAAAATTACCTCTTACCTCCAAGGCTTTATTCAAAATACTGGGAGCACCACAAGAATGACAAATGCCACCACCGACACCCTAGGGAATCCACAAAACTTACGATCACTCTAGACTAAGTTCCATTTTTATAGGATGCTTCTCAGTTTCTTTTACCATCTGTACCTTACTGTCCTGCTTCACTCTCTTCCATCTTATTCGTTAAATTCCTTCGAATCAGTCACTGAGAAGAATTTTTCCTTCCTCCTATTTCTAGCTCCATTCTCGTCCGTGATTTCCCTCCGGAATTTGCTGTTGAAGATCTATCAATAGAAGATAAAAAACTGTGCCAGGTATTTTGCCATTTTTGCCAAGTTGCCTTGAAGAGGTATTCTATATCGTGGTAAAGAAGCAATTTTTCTATTTCTTCTCTTTGCGTGAGTCATAGCTTTTTGCATCAATGCTTATTTTTAAAGGACATTTTATTGTTTGTTAATCCTGTAAAGCACTAATAAAATTAATCGTGCATGAGAAAAAGAATGCCTGAGGAAATAAAACTGTAAAAAAATATCTAATATATTCATAGGATTTTTTCCCATAGTTTGTGACTTTAAAAATTTATTCCACTTAATCTCTGAATGCTGTTTAATCCATAGATCTTACTCACATAACTATAAAAAGTATATTGTTTTAAATATAAGTTTGTTTAATAAATAGAACTTGTCTTGCGAGAAATAAACTTTTGAAACTTTTTTTTTATTTTGGATGTTGGAATGTTTTTGAAACGTTTAATTGTAATTTTTGTATTCGCGTTTTTTTACAATGCCATTTCAAAATTAAATATTTCAATTTATGAAATATTCTTCTCCGAAGAGATTTGCTCTGCACCATTAATTTTTGTTTTATTGGCGTTCTGTGTTATACTCCTCTGCTACATCCATTTTTAAGGCCTGTATGTTTCGAGAAGGGTGACCATCTCACAGTGACATCCATTTTTTCCGACTACGGGTCAAAATGATGAGTTTTGCCCTGGAATAACAATTTTGGAGCTTCAGAACGGGATATTTATTTCATTAAACTGAAAAGAAATTTATGCTAATCTGTCCAAAGCATTACCAATGACTAGCATTCTCAATATACTGAAAACGCGAATGTCAGGATTTCAAAATCTCCAATTGTTTTAAAGAAACCTTTGAATTTTTTACCTGTCATTCCTCTATCGGTCGCGAATCTTAACACTGTTTGACTAGATATGACTATTGTAAAATTGAAAAAACAAACTGGGGCATATTTCTACTTTACCAACAACGAATTTCGTTTTTTGTGGATAAAATACACAGTCGGAGAAAGATATAAAAGATTGTTTTGTATAATGTCTTTAAAGTTTTCTATGATTATTTAATTGCGGCTTAATTATTGTTATGCGGCTCACCACATTTAACAATAGATGAGGTTAGCACAAAATATATCTCTAAGTTGTAGGTTACGGACTCGTCTAAAACAAGATACAAAATATTTTATAAATAAAATTCGTTTAGTTAAAGATGTTTTGCAAATACTATCAATTCATCTTTGACTCCACTATCAAATTTATATGCGCTTTACTATATTTATATCCAATGAAATCAGATTTCTTTAGTTAAA
>BGPR01046539.1:0-12018 GCA_013235015.1 Araneus ventricosus
AAGTATTTTGGATTTAAATGTTTGAAATATACAGAAAGCTGAAACTTTAACTTGAAGAAGAAAAGTTTCTTGCAGGCTCGTACCTATAGCTTCAGAAAAGGGAGCAGGAGCCATAACAATCGAGCGAATGGGGTTCGCAGTTTCAACGTGTCGAATTCTATTGTAATTATTTTCCCCATTGAAGTTATTCTTATTGACTTTTTTAAAGGCTTCTATTTCTTATTGTGTGTATCTGTGTGTTTGTTTATTCTTATTTTTATACTTTTTTTTTCAGTGTGTGTAAGAAGGCTTGAGATCTCCTGTAATTCCCAGAAATGCGAGATGTTTTATTAGGTTCACTTTGCAAATATGATAATATTGTGTATCAACATAGAGCATACCTTATTTTAAGATAGGAGGTTTAGCTTCAAAACTTCGTCACACTCTTCTGAAAAATGTCTGTCAAATCACCAGTTAAAAAAACTTATTCTAAACATAGAATGCAAGAATCTTCGAATTTGTCGAGGATGTCGGAACATTTAACAAATTCAAATATTCTATGCTCTAGAAAAACTTATGGAAAAAAGAAAGATTATAGGAATTTATCAATTTCTAATGAAAATGGTGGATCATTTTCTGCAACTGTCTCTGAACAGTTGAAAAATAATGGTACTTCACTCTTATCAAATTATAGTGAAGAGTTATATGCTGAGGAAAATTTTGAATCTGTTACAACTGTTACGAGCAATTATAGTGAAAATAGCAATATTCAAAAGGATAGTGTTGTTAATTCAGAAATTTGTCTCTTTAATGATGAGGATACCGATTATTATTTTCCTGTTTCTACTGATAGTCCAAGAGATCATGATTCATTTCCTTCTACTCCTGAAGCATCAAGTTGTGGTTCAAATTACCAACGCACTAGGAAAAATTTGAAGAATCGATTAAGTAATCAACAATATGGTTCTGAAGAAACGCCTGAATCGACATCACATGAAGAAAATCCGAATTCTGTAAATGATTCTAAATCTGCCAGTAATTTTTTAAATCTTAAGCAAGCACCTTCTTCTACTAAGCAGAACTATCTTGATTCTGTTGGCAGTCAAGTGGAACATACAAAAAATGGTATAAAAGCTAGTGATGCTTATGTCAATAAATTGCCTCAGAACCCAGTTCTATTTCAAACGGCTGATCAAGCTGGAAAGATATATGGTAAAGGAAGTATGTTACAAAATCCTTCGAAAAATTCTTCAAATGTTCTTTCAATATTAGACCTGGTGAGCAGGTTCACTGCAAGTAGTAATCGGGCTCCTCAAAAAACTAATCCATGCAATAAACGAAAAAGAATTCAAAAGGAATGTGAATCAGTTCCTGCCAAAAAGACATCCATTGTAAATCATAGTGTTTCATCAAAAGTAAATTCTGTTGAAAAGAAAATAATAAATTCTGCCATTTCTATTGGAAGTTATAGTAAAAGTGCTATTTTAAAAAGTGATGTAATAAGTACTGTAAGTTATCAAGGTGCACTAAAAAAAGGTGATGTTAAATCACCATCAAAAGCTCCAAAACACCATCACACACCAAAGAAAGGCAATAATGAATCTGTTGATAATATGAAAGGAAGTGTAGGTGTGATAAAAAGTGTAAATAATCCAAGTGTGCCAAAAAAAGGTGATGTTAAAACACCATCAAAAGCTGTACAGAAAGGGAACAATAGATCTGTTGATAGTACTGAAAGAAGTATACAAATGCTTCAAAAATATGTTTCTAAAAATAAAACGGTCAAAGATTATGCAACAACTAAAGTTAAGTGTTCATCGTCATCCAGTCTTGCAACTTCCGATTTACGTTTAGTTAGAAATGAAACTGCTGAAAAAATACAGTCGGGTAATGGTGATAAACAAATTGAAAAACCTCCTTTTGTGCAATCAGAAGAATACACAGTTCAGAACCAAGCACTTAATAATATTACTGAGAAAAATGTTTCTTTGAATTTTGTCCCAACTATGCCAATGATCATTGCTCCAAATCCTCCAATCTCTCAAGAAGGTGCTATGTCTCCTTTGTACTTATGGGTTACTCCTTCTATTACAGATAATTCTATTCAAAGTGATAATTGTGCTGTTTCCAATGAGAATTTGAGAGATTTATCTATTCCTGGACCTTCTACTTTGAATAATGATGATTCAAGTGTGAAAACTAGTGATTTTTATGTGAAAAATCTGTGTGCAGAGGAGACTACCACCACTACTACTACTGTCATAAATCAAACTGATATTAGATGTGGTCAGCAGAAGCGTTTTTTCAGACCTCGAACTCATTTAAATGATGGTATTGAGTTCCATCGATTTATGGCTAACGGTTTTAAAAACATTGAAAACAATTGCATTTTAAAATGTAAAGAGGAATCTAATCAGTTTTTTTCGATGAATCCTTCACTGCTAAATATAACTGTGAAGGAGTTCTTTGATACTCCTTCACTAACAGATGTTCTTTTAGATTACGTCAATGGACTCGATATGGGTAAACCTCTAGCTGTCCCTAACCCCAACAAAGGGTATGATTTTCCTGAAAATTTTGAAAATGAAAATCTGTTGAGGGTTGTTAAGGATTTTGTGCATACTGCCATTTCTTATATGATTCCTGCAAATGCATCAAAGCCGTTACACATTTCATATTCACGAATCATCAAAGCTGCAATGCTCAAAATGTCAAGTAGGGAGTTTATAGTTATAATGCAAGTGTTTAAAAGAACTGGCCAGTTGTTTAAGCTGAAAGATGTATGTGCAAGATTAAGCCTTGTTGCCTTGTTTGTGATATTTGATGAGTATAAAAATAAGAACAGAAAGTGCAGATAAATTTTTGAATTATTTTGTTTATGCTTTGTAATTTCAGATTTGAATGTTTTGATAATAAAACTTTTTTCATATTGAAAAAATAACTGGATTTATAAGCTGCTATAATTTCTGTTTATAATATTTTTTCACAATATCATTTATTGATATGTTATCTTTTTAATTTGATTGAATTTTTCCCCAAGTACTGAAATTTAGCTCATTAAGTGAAAGAGGGGGAATATTGCAGTTTTAAAAAAAGCACATATACTGTGTTTGAAGATGAAGAAACAAATATGACATGTTTTTTTAAAAAAATTATCATTGTGTATGCATAGTGATTTTAAAAAAATTATTTGAGGGAGTCATTACTAAAATTAACTTGGAATATGATGTATTTGTTATGCATTTTGTGATGTTAACATGTATTTGAATTCATGAGGTTTTGTGCAAAATATTGCCCCCATCTATATACCAAAACATAATGAGCATCTGTAAAACAGTGTTATTTTTAATAAATCTAAATGTTTAGATTGTTTTATATTGTTGCTTAGAATGGTATTGTCTAATTTTTGATATATAATATTAGATGCAGTTTTCCATATGAATATCTAATTTGTCTATCTGATTTGTGTGCGATTTCATGTAGAAAGAATTTTTGCTGCTAAATGGAGGCTTACATAAGATAACACCAATATGCATCCATTTATCAGTCTTTTGTTCATTATTAATTTTGTTTACTATTTTTCAAGACTTAGCCATATTCTTCTTAGCTTTTAGTTTTAAACAGGTTTTTAATGAGAAATATTTCTTTTATTAATATAGTTTGAGGTATATTTTGATGCGAGTAAACTTACTGGTAAATATCGTCTTATTTTGTCAAGAAATTTAGCAAAATACATTCTCTTCTGGACAAAAAATAAATGTCCAAATAAAACCTAATTTCAGGTTGCATTTTTATTTACAGTGCTTACAGTAGAGCACATGTTATGTATTTTTTACTTGATGAACAATTTTTATAACCTATTTGACTGAAAATAGTGTTGAAAAGTGTAAATCCAACTTACGAACTGTCAGTTGAAACAGAACTTTGTCATAAGTTAAGGAGACCCTGTAATATGTTTGATAATTTTCTCTCTTGCGTTTTCATTTTATTTAGTAATTGTTAAAGCTTTATTATTGAAATAAATGAAGCTTAAAGATTCATTTGGTTGTAAATAATACAAGATAACACCAATAAATGCTTCCATGCTACTTCTTTGTGATGTATGAAATTTTTGATAAAAACACTGTGATTCATTATTACATCTCTGTAAAATTACAGAAAAAATGTTCATTTAAAAAAATAGTATGATTAACATTAACTATTTTCCTACCTACATTTTCTTTTACTTTAGTTATGATTTCATTCTTCTTATTTATTATTATTATTATTATTTTTTTTTTTTTTCCTATTACTGAAGCCTACTAAATGCTTGAAACAGAATAATTATAAATTATTGCTACAACTGGGTGTCTATGTCACAACCATAAAGAATTCTGATTTGGAGGATGATCTATTGTTTTGCATGTAAAATAGTTTTTTTAAATGTAGGATTGATTGAAAATAGATATAAAAAAAAAATAGCAGAAACTTATAAATGGCTGATTTGTCATAGATGCTATCTTTTCTGCTCATCTCAAAGCTACAAAAAGAGCTTTGATAATTAATTCTTTAAGTGTCCCAGCTGTCTTTTTCCATTCCTCATATTCAGTTTTCTCATATTCCAACTAACTCGTATTTATTTGTGCAGTTTCTCAAAATCCTGCAAATAGCAGCAATTCTATTGTGTTCCATAAAACATAGATTGGACACAATCATTTAGGAAAAGAATATTTCAATTTAATAATCTTATTGCTTTTTCTTACATTAAATCATTTGATCAGCAAGTAATATAGTGCTGCTACGGTAAGGAGAATTGTTCCATGCATCATTTCTTTGATCAGATGGCAAAATGTTATAAGTCACTTTCTTTATATTTTTATTTGACAGCAGTTATCAGATTTTAGATCTCTCAAAAAATCACTAAGTTGTTTTACATGATCAAACTTGTTACCAATGTTTGAGTTGACTGTAAATAGAAAATATTGCTGTAACAGAAGTAATAACACCTGTTTTCCGGGTTTTTCCTGACTTAGACATTTTGCCACATTCTGTTTTTTGTTTTTGTTTTTTCCCCTAGTTTTTGCAGTCTATGTTTGAGAATAATAATTATATTAGAGGCTTAATAAATTGATTGGTTTGTTGGGATAAAGTTGAACAATCCAACAAAAAATGCAGTTTTACATAGTTTCATTTTCAGTTGTTATAAAGTCTTCAACTTCATCAAACTCTGTAGCATCATTACTGGTAAGCAGGTTCCTGTAAAAATTATAGCAGTCTTCATCAATCAGGTAAAGAAATGACAATAGGTGTTCTTTTCAGAGAATGGGCAGCGACCCAGCATAGGAGATTGGTATACTGATAGAATCCAATGACAAGGGCCTTCTTTTCTGCCATCTGAAATTTATAACCCTTAAGTTGCTTCAAAATGATATGTTAATATAACTAAACTAAATTATCTGTAACTCTACTAATTCGTTGAGACTTAGTAGAGTTACAGATTAATTCGTTGAGACTTGATTTATATATTATTACCCTAAAAGTTGATTCTTAGCATAGCAATTTTATTTCCATGCATTCTACCTTATCTCCATATGAGCTAGTATAGTCCTTTCTTCCTTTTTTTTTTTTTTTGTCAAAATACCCTCTTTGTCCAAAAGTTTTGAGAATGCATGGAAATCTGACTTGCCCATTAGCCTCGTATGAAAGCGTATTTCTGCTCTTTCTTCTTTTTCTTTGTCTACTTAACATTAATCGGACAAAAAAGTCCCAGTCTCTTGGAGTCATGAAGACTTATTTCTTTAGCCTTCCAGTCCTGGCATTGTCACTATCACGCTCCAACATGGTGTGGCGAGGTACGAGAAATATTTGGTGAATCACACAAATTGAATGTTTCTTCAGCATTGCATAACTGAACATTATTGCCATGTGAATGTTTTCATTTTGGCCACCACATGTGAAGAGGCGAATTTTGACAATGTGATGTCACAGGTGCAAAAGTGTTTTAAGATCCCTTACCCTACACAGTGTTGTAAATTTGTCATCAACTTAGCACTATGATGTACATCAAATAGATTTTGAAGCCCCTTCAGGGTCTCGAGGCATGAAATTAGCACCTGTGTGTAAAATCGCCACTGCGCATGTGTTGGACCCCAGTAGCACAGAAATATTATATAATCAGGGATGAGATTCTTCCGCTTTTTTGTTATTTTGAAGAAATTCTGTTTTTTTTTTATCTCTCAGAAAAATTTTTTACACCGCAAAAAAAAAAATCTGCTTTTTCTTCCGAAAATTCCGCTTTTACACAAAGAAAAAAAACATTCCTATCTTCCGTTTTCGAAAGAAAATTCTCGGAAAATATGCTCAACCGTGCGGCTTAACTCCACCGGCTAGGAAACTAGCTGATTCATCTTCTACTGACGAATCAACATTATATTGGCAAGCTCTACAAGGATGAACATTCAGTGCCATTCAAAGTATTAAATACCACCTTTTTGCAGAAAACAAAACCTCTGTGGCATATTTTGAAAAAAAAAAAATTTTTTTGCATGAACATGTTGAAAAAAAAAGTAATTGGAAACTTTAGGTCATCTTGTAGAGCGTACCAAGATGAAGAAATAAAAAAAAAATGGAACAGAAACAAATAAATAAACTACATAAAAAAGAAACTCCTGTCAAAAGAGGCAGCTAAAAAGCTATGTGCAAATGCAACAAAAAAGCAGAGAATAAGACAAAAAAAAATAAAACACGATTTACCTAGGCATTCTAGAGATAGTGTAGTCCCGACAACTATGCCAATAATTAAACGGAGATACTAATGAAGACTGTGCAAAAACTTTAGCCTCTACTGACAATAAACTTGCAAAGGATCCAAACATCCTTTATTGAAGAAAAGTCTGTCAAAGATAGGAGCCCTCCAAAACAAGGGGTGAAGCGTGTTAATGAAGATCTGTTACCAACAAAAGCCACACAAATAAAAAAAAAAAAACTGAAAGAAAACCATTTCTTTAACAATTAAGGAATTGTTTCATATAATAATAATGCTAAATGAATCTGTCATTGTAACTGTACAATATCTCGACCCCTCTTGCTTTATAAGGTGCATAATCATTGTGCTGTTACTTTTGCAAAAATGTATAGAAATAAAACAGAAATCAGTATATGATACATTATTATAATTTATAAATTGCTAATACACTTTACACAATTGCATGAAGCAAAAGAAATTATTTGTCCTTATTTTTATTTATTTTTTGAGCTAACTTTTATCAAATGGCTATTAAATATAATTCTTCTCGGACTTCTGTTGGGTGTATGTTGCATCTCGGTGATGTACAGGTGGTAAATATGTCTTAATGTCTAATTTTGTATTTTTTGATGCACCTGATGATGCGTTAAACTTGTTTGTTAACTTTAATGTGAATGATTTAAGAATAATTTAATATTCTTTTTCTTATTTATACATACTGAATTATAAATAATTTAGTTATTAATTATTATAGTGTAATATTTTCATCACGTTACGTGTTCTGATGTTTTATTTCTTAAAACATCTTTCTCGTATAAATTATGGTACATACAAACGTTTTGCTTGTGTATGATTTCAGTCTTTTTGCTTTTTTGCCAATCTCATCCCTGTATAATATTTGCACAATATTATGAACACTGAATACCATAACAAAGTATTTTATAGTATGTATCAGTATTTCATAAATAATATAAAAACAATGGTTTTTTTTATAAAAATCTTCATTTTAACTCAGGATATCACTTGATTGGAGGTTTTTTTAAAAAAAAAAAAAACTCCACTGGAACATTTATTCTTTAAGATGCTGAATATTATATCATACTATACAATACAATGAATAAATATTTTAATTTCTACATTTATCGACATTTTACAGTAATATTGGTTTAAATGGGTTTACCATAATGAAAATCAAGCATTTGGTGTTCAATATTGCATAAATATTAAAGGCATCTTGCAATACACTGAAAGAGGAATAAAAAAAATTAAACATTTTAAAATTGTTGTAGAAAAAGGAACAACTTTTTGAAATCAAAATGAAACGTTCTTTTAAATGTGAAGTTATTTTTGTCGTCAACAGATGGCAATATATCGTACTGTATAATACAATGTCATAATTTCTACGTTTATTGATGTTATTCAGTGTAATTTAGTAAAACATGCATATGATTATCATTACGAATCTTGTATCTCAAAACTACAAAAATAATATAAATCTTAAAGGTGTCTTGCAATACATTGAAAGAGAAATAAAAATTTAAACCTTGTAAAAATTATTCTATTTGACAATCTTTCCCAAATACCTCATAATATCATACAATATCGTATAATTTGAAGAAATAATATTATGCAATATTTTTCCCAATATTGAAACAGTGTAAAATGTAAGAATTTAATAATATATTCATCATGTTGTTTAATGTTATAAATATATATGCATGTTATTGAGTGTTGTGAATCTTGTATTTGATTTTCAATAATGTAATTTCCGCACGTTATTTTACATAAAACTCTATTTTACATTTAATTAAAATTTTATTGTTCATAAACTAAATCAAACCCAGTAAAGGTAGATAATTTCGAAAAAATAATAACTCTTCTTAAATGTCTCGCATTTTTTAAACCTTTCAAACATATTATAATTACTTATTGCCTTAATTTATTCAATTAGCAAACCTTAGATAAGAGCTAAAATTGCTTCCTCTTTGACTTCAAATTTCATTTTTTAACTCGAAATTGTAATGAAAAAAGATAATTAAATTAAAAAGATATTCGAATTTTGTAACCACATTTTATTATCATCATTTACGGTTCCAACTACAGATTTCGCTGGTCTAGTAGTAAGATGCGCAATAACAAAGTGGGAGGCCCCGGGTTCAAAGCTCATTGTGAAGATGTTCATAAAATAACAAGATGCTATCCAGAAGTTCAGTACGTAGGGATGCAGTGTACTTTATTTTTCCATGCTTCTAAAATGTATTTTAAAAATATTCAGTATATTGTTATATTATGCAATATCATATATTATTATCCAGTATAGTGTAATATTTAATATGGTATAGTATTATGGAAAAGACATTGTATAATATCACTTATGCTAATTTTATGATATTATACAATATTATGTGCTTGGTGAGGACGTCGTTGTATGCAATACACTGATGTACAACATCATATTTTTTTCGAAACACACAGAAAGATTTGATCCTATCCATGACCTCCAGCAACATCTCCTAAATACAGATTACACAATATTTGGGATATGTTGCCTCCAGTCGCTTCTTGTCATACGAGACATTGCTTCTTGGACATGGGAGTGTTTATGCACTGTGAGGCTGTAAGTAAACAGCAACCTTTTGTAGCATGCAATGTTAGTAAATAGGTTTGGCGTTGGAAGCACTCCCTGCAAATCAAACACTAATCTCTTTCTGCTGGACTTTAGTAGCTGATTAATTATCCTTTTTTTTTTTTTTTTTTTCATATTCCCATAGACGGACCTAGGACTGGGCAACTGCCCGTGGTACCAAAGTGGGAGTGTGAAGAAAAAAAATGGTTTAATAGACATGAGAGCTCCGAAAAAACGGTAGATAATTTCTCTTTCGTTATTGGTGCTGCCGGCCCTTATCCTGAATAATGCCATTAAGATATGTGAGATGTCCAAAGTAGAACTCTGAACTTCAACCCAGGGCGTTTCATGTTCCAGCATTTCTCATTCTCTGAACTTAGCTCTTGGTGATGCTGCACAATCCTGTATTGAAACTGAAATTCTTCGGTATTTTACAGCAAATATACAACTTCTTTGCACCCTCAACCCATCGTTGGACGGTCTTGAAGAAACATGTGCTGAGTCTAACGATCAAGTTCTGAACGGGTCTATTCTGGTACCCCCGGTTGGGTTGGGAGACGTCACTTTTTCCGCCCGTTAACGACAAGTGCGATTCTCGTACACGTTTTTCCAACCGGTTGGGATCTCGCTCTGTTGAAAAAAGGACTCCGATTTCTCAGCAACTCTGTACCTGCCGTAACTCGTTTCGCTAGCGAGAAGTGTTGTTTCGATATCGGAAGTTATCAAATTTTCGTTTAAAATGGAGGCTGCTAAGACGTTAATTGTGTTTTGAAAGGGTTTATCGGGATAAATGTAATCCATTTGACCAATATGAAGAAGAATTTAAATAATTTAATCTAATAATTTAATACGACAATCTAAAGTAATTAAATCTTTAAAAGTAGTTAAATCTTTTACTACTCCATCAAGATAGTCAATAATGATATTTGATAAGTATCTAAGATCAATTACATTTAAAGATTTAATTACTTAAGATTTTCTTATTAAATTAAATTAGGGTAACATTTTAACATTGAGTGTGGAATGACTTTCCTCATTCCGTATATATATCATTACAATTTTTTTATTTGGGTTTTAATTCAAAGAAATTTGTCAAATATTTACAAAGTAATTGCAAAATCTGACAATAAAAGAATTTTTCTTGTTCTTTGATAAAGATGTAATTTTTTTAATCTTGTGAAAACTTGCTGAATCTAATAACTTTTTTTCATGTTTTATTTTCTTATGTAATTGGAAAAATAAACAAATGGTTTGTAATATTAATTTATAATATTTATTATAAATTAATATTACAAACATATTATTTACATTACATTAATTTATAATATTTATTCGTGTTAAAATAATTGGCATGGAAAAAAGTTTATTACTTTTCCTCTCTCTAGAAAACTGGTAAAATTACATCAATATATTGAATAAAAGACTGCAATTTATGTTCTATAAATGTATAATATTATTATAAATGTATATTTTGTAAAAGATAAATGGTTTCCCCCCCCCCCCCTCTTAACAATGGACTTATGAAAGTAAGAAGGATGCATTATAATGCATCTTATAAGAGCAGAAGTTAAATCTTCCCACCTCTTACCCTTGATGTCTTCCGAAAAGATGCGATCAACTATCCCACTTAAAATTTGTGGATATTTTTCGAAATAATCCAACATAATTTCGAATTGGGAAGCAAATGTACGCTTCTCCATAGTTCCTTTGGCGATTCAAAACTCGGAACTGACAAGGAGAGGGCACGACTTGGGAAATTCAATTCGTGATGAAACTTGGCATATTAGTAGCATACCATTAAGGTGTTCACCCATTAATCTAAAATTGGGCAATGGCCATCCAATTCGGAGGCCTCAAACTTTTTGCACAACTTATATACCAGTAACTCTTCACAAGCAACAAGTGCTCAGATAGTCCGCATTTCGGTCCTGGGTGCCGTTTTTTTTATTTCTTTCAAAATTATTCCAAATTAACTTAAAATTAAATAAATATTTTAAATTAAAACTTTAATTATTTGTATGCAGAAAATAACTTCATTTATATGATACTTGAATTACAGATAAAATAATATATAAATAGTAAAATAAAATTATAAATACATCTTTAATGGTGATAAATATTAACTACAATAAAAATTATCATTCTAAATTCTTTGAAAGTTTTAAATTATTGCGTTTTATGTTCACAAATTCTTCGTTCTTATTTTATCTTGGAAACAGTAGAGAGCAGATGTGAATATATTGAATACGTATGAAGATAGTCCGATATTTTATTGATGTAAAAATAGCAGAGAGCAGCTGTTAATCTATTAAATTCGTAGGCAGATGGTCCGAAATTTCAATAATTGAAAAGGGACCATTGGGTAAATGTCTTTACTCATTATCGTATGAAATTAGTAGAATTAATTTATAAAATTTATGAGTGATGAAGCCTGAAATATATCTTTCATGTTGTGGGTAATTGTAGTTATGATTTATTAATTTTAAAGTTATATTTATCATTATTTTAGTACTTATAAAGAAAATTTACAAATAATTCAAGTATCATATGAATAAACAGTAATTTTATGTATAAAAAATTAATATTTTAATTAAAAATAGTTAAAGGTTTTTCATTTAACTTGTAATAATTTTGAAAAACTTAAAAACAATGTGAATCTTTCTAATCAAAGAGAGATAATTTTTAATGT
>BGPR01046540.1:0-12018 GCA_013235015.1 Araneus ventricosus
CGACACTCCAATTGGGAAGCTGATACCTAACCACGGCGTCCCCACAGCCTCAAAAATTATTTTTTGCACAATCATTTTGCATAGTATGCATTAAAAGTGCATAGCCGAAGATTGAATCGGTATAAATAGCCCGGTTATAATACACATTGAACATATTTAACTCCTTCATGCGGTTGACTTTCAAACAGAATCCACAATAAAAGAAGATTGATACCTTAACAGTGTGGTATTCTTTACCGTCTGATTAGATAATCCCCCTTCTGTCTTTGGGAATGTGTTGTCATATTGATTCAACTAACTTCCCACATGACACTTGATGGGGCAATGGATTAACAGTCATCTTTGTATTGAATGATAACGTCTATAAATGACTATAAAACAAACTATTACAAATTTGTACTTTTCCTTTTCGTATGAAGAGTTCTATTGATACGAAAAATATTATATCCCACAAATTTCATTGACTATTTTTAATAAACGTCTAGAAATATTAAAGTTTTGGAACTATTTCAACCGATGATGTTTGCTATATTTGAAATAGTGCAATTCCTGATATTTCCATGTTATTATATGACTGTTTTTAAATTGTACCAAAAGTAAATTCTTATCTAATCAACTTTATGTATATATCACTTATAATCAATAAATATTAATTTATTTTTGAAAAAATTTGAATAATAATAGCAAACGATTTAGGTTAAAAACTGTTGTTTATCTGAAACGCAAAATGCTAATATAAATTAATATCAGTTTCTATAGATGCCACAGAAATTTGTACTGCTCATAATAGTTCTGAGATGTATATGCTTTGAAAAAGTGAAATATTGGTTGGGAAAATTTTTCTGGTTCGTAAATATCTAATTCCTGAGTTTTCTATAATCCCAAATGCATTTTTAAAGTACGGATATAATTTGTAAGTGATATGAACATAAATTGTCAATTTAATGTTGAAACTCTCAATAAATACTAATAACATAGAAAAACACCGCACAATTATAACGATATGAGAGTGATAAGGTGATGTGTGCACGTATAAATGTTCGATGTTTTCTAAAATCGAATTGAGATAAGTAAGATTGGTTAATTTTTTTGCACTACCCTAATCAAACGGACTTACCACACGTTTAAATGCAGACTTTTAGCATTCTCTAGAGATAAGAATTGCAGCATACAAAAAAAATCAAAAATTGCTTTCAAAGAATCAATTTTACTCTCAGATGTAATTTGCAGCCCCAAAATAGTAAATGGAGTTTTTACACTCGTATGAGAGTAATTATGAGTGTGTGATAATTTTTTTTGTATTCCATAGAGCTAAGAACTATAATGATGTATTTAAATACAATTGGTATTTTAGAGGGAGCGAATTTTAACTTTCATCCTGTCCCATATACTGTAATTATAGAGTCACCGGATTATAGAAGCCTTATAAAGTAACTAAACCGATCATGGATGTTAAAAAAGAATTCAGAAAATCCTATCAAGACTTTGAAATTATTAATAGCTACACATATGACACAAGATAAATTGTTTTCATTAATTGCCGTGGCAATGTGGAATTAATATTCCATTGATGCATAAATGATTTTTGACTTTGCAAGGTACGTAGGCCAATCCAAAAGTTAGTTGCACTCCTTCATAAAATATTTTGGTAAAAGAATATATTATTTAAAGTTTGTGGCAACAGTGCAGACATTTATCTGCAGAGGCTAAGACTTCGCAGTTTTAATTTGCTTGCTTAATCGTGAATATATCTCGGCATCTACAGGTGGCCTAATTGGAAATAAAAGCAATGGTACATATTTCGTGGACAAAAAGCTGTAACAGCATACGAAAAATTTCTGAATTGATTTCAGAGAATCAAGTAAATTATTAATTGTAATTTGCAGCCCCCAAATAGTAAGAGTTTTCACACTCTCATGGTAATAATTATGACTTCGATAATTATTTTTAGATTGCATAAAGCTAAACAATATAATTATTTTTTATATAGAATTGGTACTTGAGAAGCGAACAATTTTTAACATGTATCCCGTCCCACAGATTAATTGCATGGTCACTGAATTATCGAAATCTTCTGGAATAACGAAACTGATAATGTTTATTAAATAAAGACTTCAGAAAATAATTTCAAGACTAAAGTTACTAATAGCTACACACGTGAAACATTACTAATACAAGGTGTTCATTAATTATTGTCGGGGTTTCCCTACCTCATAACTTTCGAATAAAAAATATTACGCAAAAACCGATTACGTATTCGTAAATTGCAACTCAAAGAATTTTATTAATGATATTAAAAAGATTAATGAATTTGCACATGGCTGCCCTTCGTGGCTCGTAACACATCGAGACGAAATTCGATTTCCCTCCAAGGCATTTGTAGGCATTCAGATGAAGGCGGTTATGGAAAACGTTCCATATCGTCGTATGCGGCATATGTAACTGCACAGCTGCTTGTCTCGTTGATTTTCGTGGACTGCGAGTAAAGGTTTCTTGTATGCGATCAACATTTTCCTGCGAAGTGCTCGGTCTTCCCCCTCCCTTTCGGGGTAGAACGCTACCAGTTTCCTGAAATTGTGTTAACCAGCGTCTGATAGAATTATCCGAAGGAGGATCTTTCTTGTACGTGGTCCTGAAGCGACGTTGAGTAGTTATGACTGATTT
This sequence comes from Araneus ventricosus, assembly GCA_013235015.1. NCBI lineage: Eukaryota > Metazoa > Arthropoda > Arachnida > Araneae > Araneidae > Araneus > Araneus ventricosus. The sequence continues at coordinate 2,665 of BGPR01046540.1, forward strand.
ACTTTCGGAAAACCACAATACACACATTGCTTTTTCTTGCACGGTCGCCATTTTTATTTATGACGTCATAATTACCCAGACTGCAAATGCGCTAAGATCGCACTGCTGCCACGTAAAATTCTTTGAGTTGTAATTTACGAATACGTAATTGGTTTTTGCGTAATATTTTTTATTCGAAATTTATGAGGTACGGAAACCCCGACAATAATTAATGAACACCCTGTATATTTTTTTCATAAAATTGAAAATTTTTGGAGGTTTAACAGTCGTATGTCCCCTTACTGTATTAAATATATCATTTGCACATATATTGAGAAAAATTAATTATTTTACTTCAGATTACTCACCTATTGGATATGCGAGCCCAAAATCGTTGCCTTGGGTGCAGAATATTCCATATATTCCGGCGTAGGACAGATTTATTGGTCTATGGAGCGACGCAGTGACAATAGCCACCAGAAAAAAGACGATGAATTTGCTCATAAGAATACTGAGTATAAAGAGCCAGTTTACATGGTTGAAATTGATGGTCACCAAGTTCAGGAATATTAGAGGCGGTAAAGTGAAGTATGTCGTGAAGTCGTTCAGGCCTTTTATGTCTGAAGTAGAGATTAGGTTGCATCTTCCAGCAAGAAAACTATAGGAGAATGAATAAATGTTTAAGTTTCAATATTTTTTTTAAGGTTATTAAAAATCATGCATCACTTGAGAGCATAGAAAGCGATTCGTTTGAAATATTTTTGAATCATTTTTAAAGAACTATTCCTTTTTTCATATTATGAATTAATGGCTTTAAGCAAATAAGGAATTACAAATGAAAAGCAATGCACGGAAACAAATGAAAAAGGAGTTAAGATAGGGAATAAAAACAAGCCAGAATAAACAAGGAACGATAAATTTCAATAAAAAAGAAGTTGCGCAAGAACAGATGTTCTGTTAATGATTAGAAAACTCGGATTCGATATTTTATTTAATGATTAACCAATCAATCAGTAGTTTCCTAATAGGTAAGGCATCCCAGCCACAGTGTTGAGACAAATATTTTTTCTATTTAAGAAACAAAAAACATTCTTTAAATATATAAAATCTAGTTACTACCAGTTAATAACCTCAAGCTGTGATGGGAGGCATTGGTTTTAAGTGAAATTTATTATTATTCGCGTAATGATCACATAGTTATTATATAACAAAACATGGGATCAGATATTTTATGAACGAACTTTAATTTATTTTGGTGAACTGAACGAATGTGAAATTTTACTCTAGTGTAACGCTTTTCAGCATAAACGTAGTTTTTAAAACCAGGTTCAAATTCGAAACATTTTCAACTTGACTTCCCCTGTTTAATTTTCTTGACATCGACCGCTTCGTTTAACTCATCAAGTATAGAAATTAATACATGAGATTTTGATCCGTAATATTATGCAAAAGCAACATTCTAAGTCTGAAATTACTTAAGATGAAAATTTTAACAACAATTCTTTTCATGACTTTCTTCCAAAATGTTTACGTTTTTTAGAAGCTTCACTTTGTTTATGAAAATTAAAGCAATGTTTATAAACCCTGTTATCCCAAGGCCTTTAGTCATTAATACATCAAAATGTACTACATAACTTTTTAAAATAAACTTTAAAGTTAAATGCAAAATACGCAAAAAAGGGAATTTAAATAGAAATCATTAAAGAAAATGAATAGCTTCAAACACCCTGCAAGAAAACAATAGCAAAAAACTTCGAATAAACAGCAGATCCAGTCGAAATCCAACATCTTCATTTGGAACATAATCAGCATGATATTCAATCATCTGGCATACTAAAAAATAGAAATTACATTTTATTGTAAAATATTTATTACAAGGAAAGGTAATTTAGTAATTGTAGGGAATCTAATCAAAATGACGAAGAATAATATCCAAACTTATTTTGTACAATAAATATCAATTGAAATCTGTATTTTTCTGATATAGTAATGCTCTTATTCATTTTTAAAATAAGATTTTGAGGTTGAATTTAACATTTAAAAATGTGCGCTTACTTTACATAAACGTTATGCTGTAGCTCCTATAGGCAGTGGTGGTATATGGCCCCAATCCTGAGTTACCAGGAGAAAATGAGATGTCAGAAGCTGAAAAGAAACAGCAAGTTAAATAAAAACTTAGTAAAAAGAAGTGTCAATAACTCTAGTAAAGCACTTTTAATCCCAACCAGCGGGAGTGTTCTCCCCTAAGCTTTCTCGTATACTCCCTAACATATGTAGAGAAAGAAATAAGCAAAGGCTTCACCCAAAACAAGACTAGCGTGTACGCAGTGGAGGAAAAATAAGCAGAAACGTCAGGTCATCCAGCGAAAAGGCGCGGGTACAAGTGGCAATGAGCCAAGATCAGTCAGGCTTTTTTTGCGTCGTAGAATATGGAAGACAGAAATGCAACTTGAATCTGCAAACCAGATTGACACAAAATTGGACTGATAATTAGGTTAGAATTTATGCAAGGTTTTATTTATCTAAGCTAATTTTGATAGAGTTGGCAGAAGTTATTGCGATCAAAAGCATGCGATTATACAGACCTACAGACAATCACCCCTTTGACGGATTTGGCCCAAAATTTTATACGAACCTACATTCCTGATGATAAAACTTTGTACCAAATTTTATCTATCTAGCTATTCAAGTTTATGAATTATAGTGTTCACATGAACTCGGACAGATAGACTTCCCTTAGACAGATTTTGTCCAAAATTTGAGAGAAACCTACAAATTAAGTGTCAAGATCACATACCGAATTTCATCCCCGTAGCTCTAATAGTTTTCGAGTTATCGTGTTCACAGACAGACATAATTCCCAAATTGTGTTTTTCGGACTCTAAAACGTGGAGATTTGTCAAAATCTCGAGTTCGAATTTTTTGACAATTACAATACTTTCTCTTTGTATACTTCGTATACGAGAAAGTAAAAATGCTCGATTTTTCTTTCTGTCGATTTTCGCTTTACACCATAGCGCCGAGGAAACTATCCGGACAATAATATCTTACAGGAATTAGTTATCTTGCAATCTTTTAGAAAAAGAATTTATGTCGATTTTTCTCTGGTTTCTCCATTAATATATGAATACTAGCTGTTACCCGCGACTTCGTGCGCGAAGAATTTCAATTATTCTTTTTTTTAATTCACGAATGTAAATGCTATGTTGTATTTTAAAGGGGGAAAGTAAAAGTTCTGACGGTTGATAATACTTAATTAGACGGCTGACAGGAGTGTACTGTACATGTATGCTGATATAGTTCTGTAAATTGTTTATCTATACTAATATGCTTTTGTATACCACGTTACTTGCACGGATGTAGAGGTTGTGTCGGCTGGACACACGTGAACACGCCACATATAGTTGCCCATGCGAAAAATATGATTTTTCTAAATGTACGCCTGCCACGTTCAGTGTCTGGCCCTGAGCCTGGCAAATAATATTTTTAAATGGATTTGTTACCTTTTGAACTGAGATGATAAATCCTTCGGTATTATCGGAAGGCGTGGAATTAAAACACTCTGACTTCTCCCTATATCAGTCATAACAGTATCTTTCATGACGATTGGACCTAGGTGTGTAATTTGTAACCGTGTGCCATTGCGGAGTCTCGGTATATCGAGATTACGTATTAGTAGTACTGGCACACCTACTTTCAATCTCGGCTTGTCGGAAGGTGCGCCTGAAAATTCTAAGATGTTGAAGAAAAAAAATGACGATGAAAAAAAACCTACAAAATATGATGTTCCTTGTTAATGCCTATTACCGTATCTACAGATGGATATTCTGTAATATCTCACTGTGAAAATTAAACAAAACACCGAGAGAATAATTCACTAACGTCATTGGATCACTGTGTAACCGTATTAAAAGCTGTAAATGCTACGACAACAGGAAACCGGAAGTGTAAAGTCTCCTTTGTTGTTTATGGTCAAAGAAGGCAATATTTTCTTATATTAACTTTAACACTGGCAAAAGCCCGCGCGCGAAACAGTAATTTGGCTTGAATTTATTTCTATAAGAATAAAAAGTATTGTTAGAAATTACGTTAAAAAATATTTTTAAACTTTTATAGCAATCAGAGAAAACATTTCATAGTAATGGAATTAATAGCATTAAGAAGATCATTTTCTGGTCTTTAAAATGGCATAAAAATAATTGTTGTCTAATAAAGATTTCAGAAGTTATTGGCAAAAAACGTCTAATCATTAGGCTTAAAAGCGACTAATTTTCGTTATTTAATTAAATACCTTAAGAATGAATTAACTCTAAAAGTTGAAAATAGCACCTTTGACGTAGAAATATGCTCTAGAATGCCGTGTGTAAATTTCATGTCGCTACCGTTCACCGTTTAGGAAGAGTTCTTGTGACCGACCGACCGACAGACAGATACGTGTAATTTCTGCCTTATTTTATGGATATTTATAAACATAAGCAAAATTTTCAGAAATAAAGGTAAATTAGTTCAAAGTCTAACCATTTCCTAGCAACTGAGTAGCTATAAATTTGCGTTATTTCAAAATCGTCTGCACGTAAAACTTTAAAAATTAATAAAAATTGAAGTAAAAATGTCACAGACAATAATGTGGTATCATTGAAAAGGTAAAATGTTGCACTTTAAGATGGTATAAAAATAATTTGTATCGGACAATTTGTTCCGAAGTTACAGCGGAAAGAAGGATTACGTGATAGTTGATTTTAAAAATAATTTATTCCACATGTTTTCGCATTCCTGAAGGATCACGTGACAGTGGATTGAAAAATAAAATAACCTTCATCGAGAATCGCTGAGTCAATGGGTTTTGTTAATTATTTAATTGTTGTCTGAACTTTTAAAAATTAATAACAATCGAAGGGAAAATGTCACAGACAATAATTTGGTATCATTGAAAAGGTAAAAATTTGAACTTTAAGATGGTATAAAAATATGTTTTGTCAGACAATTTGCTCCGAAGTTACGGCGGAAAAACGGTTTCGGTTAATTTCTAATCAACTGCCTGTTTAATTAACTTTTGGACTTAGAAAAGTTCATAAGTGTCTTCCCCTTGTCTTAAATAATAAGTGTACAAAATTTGGTTGAAAACCGTCCATTGGTTTAGGAGGAGATGTGGAACATAGCCACATACACACATACCCACAATGACTTTTATTTATATTAAGATTAAAATATCACGTTTTCTACCCACATAGGCGAATAACAATTTTATGACGAAATATCAGTCACGACGATTTCGGCATGATTTTGCGTCAGTATCATAAAATTATTTCTAATGTTTATTTTCTTGCTTAAGTTTCGGTAGATGAGTTGCTTAAGGTTTATGAATAACACTGATTTTCTCTACTGTGATTCAGCATGAAAAACAATATAGGAAGAACTTTCGAATGTAAAATTAAAAGAAATTTAATCTTGAAATTCGGCAACAGCAATATGCATATTAACAGCAATATGCAATATGCGTATATTAAAAATGTTCTTTAATTTTAACTTTTTAAAAAAAACTGCAGAAAACAATCCAGTGAATGAAAAAAAAAGATTTAATATACTAGATTGTACGAGTGAGAATTTTAATAGCACAATATTACAAAAAGAACATTTTTTAAATATGTATGTTTGTTTGGTTTTCTTTTGTTTTTTTGTTCTTAATGGACGCCCAGACCGTTTGACTTACCAGGACCAAATCTGGCACAGTTATGAATTAGCACAAGAGAGAGCTAGCGCCGTACAATTTGTTTAAAGATGGAAATAGATTTTTATTTATTTACCTAAATTTGGATGTTTTTTTGCCTATTTTCGCGAATTTTCTTTTTTTCTCTATTATTATTGACATACGCTTACAGTGTTTTAATTTATTAGTTCTTGCCTTTATTTTTTAATTTATTTATCTAATTTTTCTCCAATTATATTTTATTTTATATTTATCTTTCTTGATATATTATTCTTTTTGAGTCGTATTAAGGGAAGTTGGTTGGAATAAAAAGTTTCATTTTTTCTTTTGCAAACGATTTTCTGCGTTCGAGACAATATATTATGCTACCGTGTTTAAATTTATAAACATCGGGAAAAAATCGCTTTCTTGCATTTTTTTTCTCTTTCTCTCATTTTTGTCTTTCGATGTTTTATTTTGCACCGTATATTTTTATTAAGATTTTACTTTTATAAAGATTTTTTAAAGTCTATATTTTTAACCAGGAACGCCGGGAGGATGCAGGAGGTTAATATTTAGTTTAAAAAACGTAACTTGCTCATTTAGTTTAGTTAGATTAACGTCTCAATCTGAAGCAACACCAGAATAGACCTCGTCATTTTGAACCGTGGTCAGATGATGAGGACGGCACCTGAAACGGCACCTCCAATCAAGCTGGGCATTCACGAGAAGGCTAAGCTATGCCATTTGTCGTAAGAGCTGTTTTTTACCGCCTATTTTAATCAAAAAATTAGGCAAAGCATTGACGGATGTTCCAAAGTATGTTTTGAGACAAGATCGCAGAATTCTATACACCCAATCTCATCTTTCCCCACACGGGAGATTTCGAGTTTCATTTCTAGCCTCGACGCGAGGTCCCAATCTAGGCAGAACTATTGTTTTCCCGCTAGCCTCGCAGCGAGGTCCCAATCTAGGCAGAACTATTGCATTCCCGCTAGCCTCGCAGCGAGGTCCCAATCTAGGCAGAACTATTGCTTTCTCGCTAGCCTCGACGCGAGGTCCTCAAAAAGCGAACCGAACATTCCAATCAGACTTCAAACTATTCTGAATTCCGACCCTTCCGGTCCGATATGCTAATTTTCATCGGTTTTTCACCCTGACGACTGTTTTTTACTTCCCGTGTTCCGAAAATTCCAGTTTGGAAGAGCGGTGAATGGCCCGCTCAAAGCCGGCCATTCACTTGAAGTATAGCCATGCCATTTGTCCTGAACCCGGTTTTTTCCCCACCCATTTTAATCGAAAAATACTTAAAGGGACGGAGGATATTTAACCGCTTAACTTAACAGCCCGAGAATACTCGTGCATCGAATTATCGAAATTTTAGTCTTATAAGCTAAAATTGAATCATTAATTAGCTTTATAATTTGACACAAAAATATGTAGGATCCATAAACATCTTAAGTATCCTATGCCTTCTTAGATGAATGAAAACGACAGCCCCTTTCCAAAACAGGAGGGGTCATCTTATTAGATAGCAAAGAAAACTATTCAGTTAAGTGGTTAAAAGGACGCTAACTCTGAACGATAGAAGGGGGAGCGATCTTTTTTCCCTCTCTACAGCTGCTTGTCAATCGCTCTTCGCTTTCCCCCTATCAGCAAATTTTAATTTATGCTACCCTCGAAGCGAGGCTTCAATCTACGCAAGGCATTGTTCTTTTCGCTAGCCTCTTTCAGGAACCCTCTGATTTTTCGTTCCGATTTCAGTCCAGATGGAATCCCAACCATGGCAAGCCGTTTGGTTCATTTCCATAGATTTTGTTGGCTTTTTCCCTTCTCGCGTTCCAAAATATTCAGTTTATCTGTGAAGTGAATGGCCGGCTAAATGCCACTAGCAGAAGGACGTTTGACCCTTGACGGATTTAACGTGCACCAGGCTCGTATATACAGCAGATTTTCCGTAGCATCGGGTCGCGAACTCGGTACCGCTTGGTGTAAAAGCCGAGACCGATGCCACGAGGCCGTAAATTTTCTCTAAGTACTCAATAAAGGATATTTTAAATTTTCCAAAGTTCACAAATATTAAAAGAAAAATAAACTCGATGTCCTGTTTCAAAAGTCATTCAAAATATTTTTCTCATATGCATAGAAGGAAACACACTAAAATTATGAAAAACTTCGATGGTTTTTTTTTAAATACCTTTGGAAGCGATTTATACATATGACAGTAAGTTCTTATAAAAAAAAGAGAAGAAAATTTACGTACTGAGCGGAAACAAATTTTCTAGGAAATCATTCCTAATTTCTTTAGCAAATAAAAATTTTAAAACCTGTATTATGAATCGGCAGCATTCAACTACACAAAATTTGGGATGTTTAAAAATTTTAAATTTAAATGAAAGGCAACTTCGAAATCGAGTGATGAATTAAAATTTTGATAAACTACCATTCTAAATGCTGTATTTAGCGATATTTCTGCGCTCTTTCATTTAACTTGGGTTTATTACCTTGTTTTCTGTTTATAACGATGGAATTTTGAGATCGATTCTTCACTCGCTTCTTTTTTTTCGTTTCAGAGTTCCTAAATTCTGCAAAGTTCTGTGTTTCTGTTGTCAATACAACATTCATATGTTTTCAGGACATATGAATGTTGTATTGACAACATTCCTGTCCGTTTGGACTTAATTATCAGTTAATCGATGAATTTTAATTAAATTTTGATTCCATATGCGTGGCGCCCTCTTCTGGTGAGTTTTTTTAAAAACTGATTTCAAGATTCCCTAATATTTACATAATACGGAAATATGAAATATATTAAAGTCTAAAAAATTAGAAAATAATAATAAAAAAGTTTTTAAAATACGCATTTATTAGAGTATTAAAAAAATTTAAAATTTTTTTAACAAAAGTAAACATGTCAAAAAATCGTAAAAGCATGAAGCACTGAAAACAATACTATAAGGAAATTAAGTCACAATGAATATCATAATAAAAAAAATCTTGAGGATTCCTTAAAAAATAAAATATGTTATAAATGTTGTTAAAATTCCAATTTGGTTAAAGTTTTGTATAAACGCTTGACGTTGTTTATGATTTATTCCGTATTTTCCGTATTTTTGACAAAAAAAACTATTAACTATTTTCTATCTTTTATTACTCTAATAAAAACGTGTTTTGCCATTCGTTATATTTTCATTAATATTAATATATTCGTTTTTTCATCTACTATTTATTTAAATACTTTTATTTAACTTTTATGTTTGTAAACATGGAAATTTGTAATCGAATTTTCACTCACTTCCTGACGTGCTGGAGTTTTGAATTTTGTGCACTTGTGTGTTCTCGATGACAGTACTATTTGAATATTTCCTGAACTTAATTATAGTTAATCGATTAATTTAATAAAATTTTGATCCATACCAGTGTCTCCAACAGGTACTGAATTTGAGAAAAATCGATTTAAAGAGTTCATGATGCTTATAAATTTGAATTATAAATTAAAGACTAAAAAGTAAAATTAATATAAATATTTTACTTTTATTACATTAATAAAAGTGTGTTTTTAAAAATGGTTTGTGTCAAATTTATTAATGACAAGTACATTTAAACATGCTGACTACTGTTTCAAATGTTGTTTGATTTGTCAGCCACACATAATGCAGCACTTATGAATTCAAAATGAAATTCCAAAA
>BGPR01046541.1:0-12018 GCA_013235015.1 Araneus ventricosus
TCAGATGCCATTACATTGCTTGAAGTCAGAGATTCTAATTCTTTTGGTGAATAGGATCCAATTTTTCATATCAACTTTAGTAGTGCCTTTCTTTTTTCTATGGCTTTTTGGGGCCTTAATATTTTTATGATTCTATTTTAATAGCACTTTAATATTGAAATTGAAATAAATAACTGACACGTCATTTCATAAAAATACCTAAACATTCGACTTTAAACTAAATAGATGCTTAACATAGACAGATATCGGCTTCAGAACAGGACAGGAATAAGAGGCTTCAGGGCCTAATTTGTAAAAGATATCTCTTTTACCCTAGTCTGGTGTACGTTAATTCATGTGGTTTACTACCAAGTGGAAGTGTGACGAGGGAGTTCCTCTTCAGGTGTTAGCGTAGCCATTTAACCATTCTCAAAATTATGAGGTCCATCCCAAAATGATCATCCTATAGCTTCAAAGAGAGGCTTTAATCTAAATAAGCCAGACTGAGCTAAACAAAGTAGATCTTCTTTTTAAAGTTTAGAAATCTTTTAGTTTTACTGTGAATATCGTTGCCTTCTGTACAAAGAATTATAATTACTAATTAAGTTTACAATTTTGATTACACGATCAAACTTTATCTGCTTCATAGTTGTCCTTTCAGCATTTTAACTAAACTCTATTATATTAGTTTGACGTTTTAGATTAAATTTTATATGGCCTGAATATGGGCTGCTATTCTTTTATCTATTTCTATGACAGTTCGTACATAGAAGTTTGAATCTTTCTGCCAAATGAGGTTTAGAGTGAATGTTGTTAATGTATTTATTAGAAACTACGAGTGTATATATGAATTAAAAATTTTTAAAGCCTGGCGCTATTCTTGCAAGTCTATTTCTAATTAAGGACTTTGAAAGGGTAATAATGAATATTCATGCATTTTTGTAGAATAACTAAGTGAATACAGTTCATTTCTCAGTTTGAAATCTCTGCAATGGGAAAAAAGAGCTTTAGATCAAAGAGAAAATAATAATTAAAAAACATTTAATATAAAATTATTTTGCCAACTCTTTGCCTCATTCGATTTCTAAGTATTCCAAAAAATAATTTATGAGAAATAAGAATCAAATAAATTTCATGAAGTTAAAATAATTTGTTGTATTTAAACTAAACTAGGCGCTTTCGGCGACCATTTGTTCATCCGTAATATTAATAGCCCGTAGTTACACTCGCAAAGTGGCAAAATTTGTCCAGTTGTTGAGGCTCGAGGATTCTGTCAACGTTTTATTTTGCGATATCTGTCAAAAATGGAGGGTTTAGATGAAAGGCGACCATCGTTGACGTATTTGAAAAGAAAGAAAAAAAGCATAGGCGAGATCGGTACAGTGGATGGGACTAGAAGACACTGTCAAGGGGTTTCTCCGTAGAGAAAGTACAGTAAAGTAGTGTTTTGAGCAGTGGCGGCTCGTCAGCTCAGACACAAGCAGTGCTGAAAAAGTTTTCGCTGGTATTGGGTTTTTGAACAATGTTCAAATCCCGCATAATGCGACCTCCATTTTTTTATATTCAATTTTCAGCTCAGCGAAAGCTGTGAAAATACGATTTTTTGCAGGTTTGCAACGTTCAGCTTTTCTTAGATATCTCTAATAATATTGATTGATCGCTTCTTATAAAATTTTTTAACTGACTAATATTTTAGAAAATTATATTCAAACTTGTTTTCTAAGAGTTATTTCTAACACTATGTAACGAATATTCAATAAACCAGACAGGTTCCTAACGAGACAACATGAAGCTAGACAGCATTCCATTAAACAGCCCATAAGAGAAAGCAAAAAAAAAAAGCTAAATGAGGAATCGAAGGTGAAAGTCGAGCGCCAAACTAGGGCTATAATGACCGCAGCTCTGGTGCCTCTAAATTCAAAGGGTAAAAGGGTTGCTTTGTCTCTCCCAATTCATCGCTTAGCGGTACTCAGTTGATCCTTTTGGGGAGTGGAGAAAATACCTTCACAGCTCTAGTCTGTGTATCTCTCAGTTGTTGATTGATTTACCGTCTTCCTTTTACGTTTTTATTACTTTTTTGCCATTTTCGTTGATCATAGAACTCTAAAAGTGAAAAAGTAAGCAAATAAGAATAAAAACGAAATTCCAAGCTTTTAAAATAATTTCAGGGGACTGTAGCTCTGCAGCCCTAATAGATAACTGGTTTTCAGATTTTTCTTAAGAATGGAGGGTGGTAGGGAGGAACGTGACCATTGATGACTTATCTAGGGGTCATGGGCTTTCATGTGAAATAAAAATTGGCGAAATCGGTACAGTACTTTGATTTTTCTCAATTATTTTGAATATATAGATGCATTCATATGCTAATATTTTTATATTAAAATGTAATTCAAATAATATATATGCATTTCTAAAAGAAATTTGAAATCCCATTTATCCCATCTGAGCTATCAGTGATTCTTTGTCTTTATGGTACTTTCATTAATATCCTTAAGTTTTTGAATGATATGATTATTTTATATTGGAATGAACGGAAAAATTACTTATGCAGCAACTGTGTGCTTTACAGCTGTTTGAAATCTATGAAAGTGGTCTATAGGTTTGTTTATTGTTTTTGTTTAAAACAGAAAAGAAAAATAAGGATTTTAAAAAGTTGTCTTAAGTTTCTGAATAGGACAAAAGTTTTCGGTCGTCTGACAGATTCTATTTAGCTTTTGAAGGAGTATGGAATTAGTACTTTAGTTTTTAAATGCTTGAAATTTTCTTTTTAAAATTTATGCACGCCTTACAATTTTTCTATACATTGAATAATAATGCAACTGATTTTCGAAGTAATGTTTCAATCACATTTTCTGGAACATTTCCTTTAATAAAAATTCTTCGTTCCTTTTAATATTGATAATTTCTCATTCTTTTTCATTCAGTCACTTTATTTGATGTGTGTCGAAGCATTACAAAAATATATCTATTGTGCATAGATTGCATATAAAATGTTGAATGCCTCTGCAAACTTATACATATTCGAATTCTCTGCTTTAACTAATATTATAATTATGCTTTAGCAGTTGATCTTTTCATTCTTATATAACTTTTTGTTTAAATCTTACTTTTTGAAAACTAGTTTATATTTAATACTAAATGCACAAATGACAGGTTGTAAACTTTTGCTTCGAAAATCCATATAAATATTATGACCTTTTCACACTTCATGACTTTTCTATTAAATATACGCAATTAATTTTTCATTATTTATTTTTAGTTTTATTTGTTAATTCTGATAAATACGTGTAGTCTGCCGTTTGCCTAGGTCATTTGACGGGAGCAACATTTATTGCCTTATAAGGTTATAGGGTTGCACATGCATGTTTCGCATATCGTATCAATTTGATGCACATTTCTACACAGACTGTTGCGTGTAAGTTCAATATAAAGAAACCCCACATTTTTTAAATTCGTTGTACAAATCTGTCTTGTGTCTTCGTCTACATCGACAAAAACACATGTAAAGTGTTTTGTCTGCCTGTGAAGACATTAACTTCACAGAAATTCTATAAAATTATTTTTTGTTGAATTATTGCCTTAAATTTACTTTGTTGAATATTTCCCGACTAAAAACAATATTTTCAACATTTAATCAGGAAAAACAAGGTTATTATGTAAAAACCGGTCATTTGACCAGCTATGGTACGAATAGGTATATAAGTGTCGGTACGCTTACTGTTAAAGTAACTTAACTCTTTATAAGGCCATTTTTTTCTAGTAGTGGTATAATAAAATAGCTTAGGTATTGTGATTAATTTAAGAAAAGAAATTCACATTTAGCTTATTGGATGACATTATTTTTTGTTATCTAATTCTATTAATTAATAATTAATAACAAAGTTATGGTTTGAGATAAGAAATTGGAACATCCAGGTTTTTGTTTCATCGAAACATTTGGCAAGAACTTACGCCAACCTTAAAAATGAATTTAAAAATTGATGAATTTGGTGGGAAGTATATTCCTACGGCCTTATAAAGGGTTAAATATGATTTTGTGATAACCTTTTTATAATAACAGTTAATGTTTATTTTATCGTAGATTTTTTGGGCTTTATTTTAACTATTCAGTGTGAAACGTGTTAAAGAACATTCAATGTGTAACATCTGATGTTGTATGATCAGCATCATCTTATGTTATAAAGAAATAAAGATATATATTTCCTTCAGGACATCTTTAATCAGGAAGTTCACTATACACCCAAAAATCACCGAAATTTCTTTTAATTTCACCACATCACTTTTATCGTTAATCAAAATTTTAAATTATTCGAATTTGCTTTCGCGTGGTTTACATCTATTCAAATGGAATTCGTAGTAAAAATGCTGTTACAAATGCAGTGTCCATATCACCTTAATAGACACATTTACAATTTGATGTGTTAACTAATTTGAATTAAAAAAATACGACACAAAATGGCCATGGCCTTTTAAAAATTAAACTACATAAATGTCATTAAATTGGAGTCAATGAAATCGTTTAGCTTATCAAATCTGGTGGAAACCTAATGGCCATTCTTTCAGTTGTTACCGGAAATGCACGTGAAATCAAAGAGATATTTACTTGTGTACCGCAATTCCTGCGCCTCTGATGTAAATCTCGTATAATTCATTGTGGTTCCGATTTCGAGCAGCTTACCTTAAAAGTTCAATTAATAAAGTCTTCGCTTCCTTTCCTTTTATTTAAATTGACCTGTTTCATGTTTGTAAGATAAGGTTGTGCAATTGATTTTTCCATTCGCTTCCGAGTGGGTCAGAGGTATGAAATTTTTCACTTTTCTATGACAAAACAATTTTTTAAAGCGTTTAGAACTTAATTCCCAGTTAATCATTCATTTAATTAAATTTTGATTCCATTTCATTCAATTTACGCTTCACCTGGTAGTAAGATAGCAATAGATTAAAAAGTCGAAAACAATTTAAATACAAAAAATTCTGCGGTTCTACAAGTCCATTTCAAATTCTACTATTACAAAAGTACTTCGAATCCTTCTACCTATCTTTAAATTTGCATCGGAAAGTAATAAAAAGAGGGTGTTTCGAAGTTTTTAATTAAATTTATTTCCTATCTTTATTTCTTGTCTACCTGTCTTTTTTAACTTCCCTTCGCATACTTAATAGTGACATTTCTCGCCACAAGTTCATTTGAAATTCTACTATTACAAAAGTATTTTGAATCCTTCTACCCATCTTTAAATTTGCATCGGAAAATTTAGAGTAGTTTGCTTTATTTTCAGTTGAGCATTAGATGAACAGGGTCATTGTTATTTTTCATTCAATAAATTTCTTTCTCTGCTCTAGACAATAAGAAAGAAATATTAATTTATATATTTCTAAAATCTAACTTTCTTGTTCATAAAGAACTATAAAACCATTTATTATTCAAAATTTTCTTCGAAATCTGTTCTTTTCAGAACAAAGAAATTCATTAACACAGAATAGTTAACTGATTAAAACTGTACTTTTGTTCTTAATTGCTTTAGAAATTCTTTCGCAATTGGACAAATTTTTACATTTATCATTTTGTATTTTCATTCCACTTCCGTGAATGAAAGCCATTCTGACCTAAAATACTGTGTCTAAAAAAATCATAAGATTTATTTCATTCTTTGAAGAAAATTTCACGTGAGAAAGGACAATGAAAAACTTTTATTATATTAAAATAATTATAAAAATAATTAATACACGAATAATTAGATTTATTGGCCATTTTTAACTCGCAAAAATATATTTTGTAACATAAAAATTTTCATAACTGAAATTTTTAGAATAATATATTTTACTGAAGTATATTCTAGCAAAATTCACACACCTTGTATAAGTACCATTTTTCTGTTATATTAACCTAATATTTAGAATAGAGTAGCATTTATTCTAATATTTTTTCTTGCATTCAATCAGTTTTTTTAAAACATCCCAGAAAAGAACATTAAAATGTTTTGCACTGAGTCAAGACAATTAATAACGTTGTTTAAATGTAACATTCTCTAATGCAGAGTGTTTATAATTTAAATTACGCATAATTACCTTCGACTTCCTTAATGATACTCTGAAATCACTGAGTTGGCTTTCTGAAATACGCTTATTCCAATTATTTGCATCATTAATTTGCAATTATACTGCTTTTAAGTTGATTCTTACCCGATAAAATGCTTCGAAGAATTATTGACACAAAATTCTTTATTTTATTATTATTTTTAAAGTGGAAAGTATGAAACAATAATCATTTGAATATTTTTATGAAATTTGAAATTATTTAATTAGTATATCAGTGCATATCAGGTTTCTTACAGTTTCAATTTAGTTTACGCAATATTTAATCACTCATTAGAAGTTTCAAAAACAATCTCATTATAAAGATCCTGTTTTATTTTTCATCTTCCAAGGATTTCAAATGTGTTTTCTTATTTCAATTATAGTTTAATTTTGGAGGGTTAGCAATATTTAAATTATATTACTACATTTTTCCTTATAACTCATCTATGTTTTCCCTCTTATATTAGTGCACTTACTCACTTGTACAATACAAGTTAGTTTTTCTATAAATATCTTCCACTGATTATTCTCTGTTCGTTCTATGGCTATGAAATTCTACTCACCTTCTCTGTCGTATTTAATTTATTCCCTCCTTTGCACCGTTTCCACTATCTAATACTTCTATACTACTAACTTTTACGCCGTTCACACTCCAGTTTAAATTATAGAAATTATTAATTCATTTACTTCAATTTAATTCCAATAAAAAAATTGAGTTTCAATACCGTACCGTTAATATTTCAGGCCTGAGCATTTCAATTCTAACTTAGAATTCAGTAGGAAATACAGTCTTTAATTCTGTATTACAACATTGAACTATACAAGTTTTTGAAACAAAATTAAAAAAATAATGTAACAAATAATAAAAGCTTTATTCTTTTTAATGATGGAGCACTTCTTGTAATTTGTTTTAGAAAAACAAGAAGAGATAATTTAAAATATGCAAAGACGAGCATGTGAAAGTGACGCATCTATCTACTATTGCATAGGCCATTTTACCTGCCTAGAACCTAAGATACGCGACCTAATATGAATTCCACGTGAAAGATGCAATACTTCACTCGAGTTGAATCCCATTTCTATGGTATTCCAGGTTGAAATCTTATACTCTACCTTGAGGTGGGTGAAATTTCAAATGTACTTAAGATATGCGATCTAATACGGACTTCACATGTTTATACAAATATTCTACAGGGAAAGAATATAATACCTCTCTCAATTTGACTCGCATTTCTGTTGCGTTCCAAGTTGAAATTTTATTCCTTACCGTACCCTGGATGAAATTTCAAATGTATCTGAAGTACTGAAATCTCCAAGTAAGTAATATTTTTATGACAATGCATTTCTCGTCTCCAAGTGCGCCGACTGTAACTTGATTGGAACTTTGGTGGCGGTTTGAGTGCAGGTTGCATCCGAAGTCCACTATGCTTGTGGGCTTTATGCACGCTCAATCTACTCCATTGTCATACATCTTCTGTTGGTTTGACCTAAAAATTGAAATTGTAGATTTTGTCTTCGTCATTTCATCACAGTTCAGTTTTACGACGTATGTTTAGCACAATCATCATATAGCTTAATACTGAGGTTTTATTCCAGCAAATTAAACCACTGCACCCATTATGTGTCCGGTAACCAGGTTCCCAAGTGTCAAAGCAAAGCGTTCTACTTCTAGCCTACTTGACTGGGTTCTTAGTAAGCAATTGGCTGTTAAAGCTGTGCTATTGAGGCAACATTACTAGATGTTGTAATATTGAGGTTTGCTAGTCTGTTTACGCTACAGATTAGTTATATTAACGTCCCGTTTTGAAGCAACACGAGGGCTATTTCGGGACGGACATCGTAATTCTGAACCACGGTTAGATGTAGAGGAAAACACCTGAGCTTGCACCTCCTTCTCCAAACTTCTGACCTCACTAGAGGGAGGATGTTTGGCCACTACGTATGATTTAACGTGCAGAAGGCCCCATACACGGCGGATCTTCAGTGGAATCGGGTTTTGAGTCTGGTCCCATTTAGGCTACAGCATTGAAAGCAAGTGCTGCCCAAACAATACAGTTCTTGCTACCTATCTTATTCTACGTCTGTTTTCAACTAAATTCATTGTCTTGTATTTAAAATAAAAACATTTGCAGATGTAAAAATTTAAACTTCGTCGCTACCGAAATATCTATGAGTTTTTAAAAATAATTATTATAAATTGCTTTATAAGCAATTTATTGCCAAGGATTATAATATTAAATTTTTTATAATTCTCCTAAAAGTTTGTTTCTTTATACATAGAAAACTAGTAAGCAGCTAGTGTAATATAACATAATACAGTACAACCCCGGTTAACCAAACTAAAGGGAAGGAGGCCGTTTCGGCGAATTTCGGCGCCGATAACGATTTTTTCGGTTAAGCCAAGGACATCTATTACTATTTTGTATCTAAATACAGTATGTAATTCTGAAAGTGTATAACGAATTCAAAACTCTCTTTGTAGATTACGCTTATGCTCTTTATTAGAGTTAACCCTTTGTCAGGCACAGTATCCGCACCAGCCAGTTCGGGCGCAATGCGCCTAACAGGCCCATGTCAGCAATATCGTAATTAATATTGTTAATACCCCTTAATTTTAATTTTAGCATTCTAAAATTAATCACTGACCTTCGTGGGAGGCTTAAAAAGAAAAGTGATTATTTCGTTGCAACAAAGTCTCCTTCGCGATTATTTCAGAGCAGTACAGTATGTAATTCTTGGATTTGCGATTTCAGAGACATTTTTGATAACCCGGGTTTCGGTTAATCCGAGTTCAGTTAACCGGGGTTTTACTGTATGATTCTCAATCGAATTCTGGGTTATTATGCAATGTGTCTAGAACTATTAAGTGAGAATTCTCTTCTGTGTCATTTTCTTTTCCTACTAATAATAGTAAACGAATGTTATCCTTTAATAAGAATCTCAATGAGGAGCAATAACAACTCTGAACGAAGTGCTTCTATGAGAAAACTAACCGGTTTAGCCCTCGTGTTTTGATAAGATGCTGGAAGAAAGAACAGAGCCGGGAACTAAAGTGATTAAGTAATCTAGTTTATCTAGTGTAATTCGTACGAGCAACCACTCTTTTCGCTTGGTGAAGAAAGTCCAAAACTTTGCTTAATTGCCCAATACCTTTTCTTGACTTCCAAAACAAACGAGGAACAGGCGTTTGTTCAGTTAAGCTATCGAATTATGAATGTAAAAGAAAACAATGTTTTATATTTATAAAGGTCAATCCAGTTTGTTTTAAGGGCCCATTTTTGTGAAAAATACAAATACTTTTATGAAAAAAATTGAATGTGAATTGAAATGAAATTTTGTAAAAGGGCTGTTTTTACGAATTTGAATTTTGTGAAATGTCCTCTAAACGGCCCTAATTTTCGCCTGGATCGACCCATGATTTATATAAAAAAATCAGAAACTTTGCGAACTAATATAGTATTCTTGATTTCCATTAACCCTTTGCACTCCTATGTCTATTGTGACTCAACATCCTGAATGATGCATCTTATTCACATTCTTGCTGCAAAGCGCTTATTATAAAAACCATATAATAGAAAAAAAACACACTGATTAATTTTAAGGAATTTAAAATAATTAATAAAAATATTTTTCAGCTTCCTAAATCAACCGAGCTTCAATCAAGCTTCCTAAATCAACTTATGCTCACACGCATATAATTGTATATTTCATTATCTTTAGGCGTGCAAAGGATTAAAGTTTTAATCTATCTTGTTTTTTCAGAATAGTAACTAAGTTATCATCTGCTTACAGCTACTAGCCTCATTAGCACCCTAACTAGCGACAATATATCACGAGATACATTTCTTGCACCATAAAATTTCGTAATAATCCTATTAGAATTGAATAAATATTTTAAAAGTGAGAATTTAATTATAAATCAAAATTCTAATAATGGCATTATTACTGCTTTTGGCCAATCACAGCACAGTTACCAGCAGCTAGTTCAAATCCGATTCAAAGATTGACGATAAAGCTAAATTGGAGGAGTTTCATTTCTGTGCTTTTATTTCGTGAGTTCGAAACGACGTAATCTCCGATTAAAGATTTCATCTTGAGACTTAAAACTCATACAAATGATGTATTATAAATTGCGCCGTAATTTACATATATTCCTTTTTTATTACTAAATTTATTGAGAACACAATTTAACAAAGTAGCAACTTAATCCCTTTCTTGACATTGTGGATATAGCTGCGAAATTAAAGAAATTATATCATCAAGTGCACTTAAAACCAGGGAAGTACATTATCCATCGAGCAATAACTCCTGAAGACCAATCTTCAAAGTTGGATGTATAGAGTTTAAAAGACCCCTCAGAGTATAATTTAACTGTAATGGCCCATACATTACTTCTTAAACACCGAAGAAAAATACATTTTAGTTGCATTCAAGCTTTAAATACAACATCGACAGTGATAATAATTAATTTTTACAGACTATGTCGAGATTAAAACAAAGCTGTCATGTTTCAATTACCAAGTATATGCAATAATAATTAAAGACTCGAAATACAGTCAGACCTTTATTTTATCTTTAAATTAATCCTTTGGGACTAATGTCAGATACAAAAGATAACGTAATAACGCTCTTGTAAAATTTAATTACTTGCTATAAATACATGCTATTGTATTTTCTCTTTCCAGTTTTGTACACATCAGCTCTCAGAGTTAATTATAACTGTCTTTGTTGTGACAGTATAACATCGTCACTGGTATTATAGCTTGTTAAATTGTTTTATTTATTTTCCTAATATTTAATTAGATATTTATAGAAATTAATGATAGCTAAAATTTTATGATTCGTATAATTTATGCAAATTGTTATCTATTCGTTTTTACTGAATAATTTGTGATGTTATGAATTAAAAAAAGTTATATTGTTCATTTAATAAATTGAAAACTTTTTAAACATTTTGATTTATGAAGCGTCTATATTCTCTTAGATTAACGGAATTCTTATTTTCCATTTTTGATGCCTTAGCGGGGTTATCATGCTCCCATCTGTTCTGGACTTTGAATGTTTGATGAAACAGCTAATATCTTGTAATAAATTTGCCTGATGGATTATGCAATATTAGTCATCATTATGTCGAAGATTTAAACTGGAATATCAAAAATATGCTCAATAACAAGTTAAATATTTTGAAGTGACACACAGATTATTTAAAGATACATTTTTTTATTAACTTTAAATGGAACATTTGTACAGGATGTTTCAAAACTCTTGGTGGCCACTTAAAAAGTGATAGAATACATCAAGGAAAGTGGAAATTAGTATTCAGTGGACGGTCGTAACTCAAAGTGTGAATATCTAGAGGGTTTTTTTCTCAGTTTATGTGATTTCGTGGATTAGCTAAAGCTGTCTTCTAGTCTCTCCTGGCTGGAAATTTTCCTGTGAAAACATCATTTACGATGGAAAGTAATATTTACGATGACAGTTTCCACAATTTTCATGATGATCTTACTTAGGATCTCTATATCTTCTATAGGAGAAATACCCAATGGCAGCTCGTCCATTAGGGCTATAGAGCTGCAGCACCCTCTGAAATTATTTTTTAAACTTGTATTTTTCGTTTTGAATCTTATTTGCTTACTTTCACACTCTCATAGTTGAATGACTTACGAAAATCCAAAAAAAGTAATAAAAAAATTGTAAAAATGGCATAAAATGAATCCAATCGCAGAGAGACGCAAGTTTGAGCTGCAAAATAATCTGCCCCGCCCCGAATTTCGTTCACTAAGCAGAAAATCCGGAGTGAAAAAATAACTCTTTCTTCCTTTAGCTTAGACGGGCTATGCCCTGGAAGTCAACACAGCTCTGGCTGGCACGGAGACAAATGAACGAAAGAAAGATACTCTTTTTAATATATTTTTCTTTTTTTCCTCACTCTCATTGGCTGTTTATGAGTTAGACGATGTATTA
>BGPR01046542.1:0-12018 GCA_013235015.1 Araneus ventricosus
TTGTTTTAGTCAGATCCTACATTTTTTCTGGCACTTAAATTTTTTTCTCTCCAGAACTAGTTCAAAATAAAATTATCACTCTATCTTCTCATAATTATTAGTGTTAGAGATAGGAGGGAATCATATTGCACGGAACACAGCAACTAATATGTTGTTCCAAACACAACTGGTGAACTGGTTTTGGGGTTAACATGAAATTAGAAAAAAAATGTAATAAAGTAAGAAATGGTATCCTATTTCATCTTTTCCACCGTTGGTTTTCAAAATACTTTGTAGCATGATACACAGATTATTAGTGAAATGTGTCATGAATATAATACAAACATTCTTTGATGCAGTGTGTGAAATTCTGTCATTTATGTGAATTGTTTTCGATTATATTGATCAAAAATATTCGAGTAAATATTAATGTTTTTATACCATAAATTAACTGAATCATTATTGTTCAAATTTTCAGTGATGAAATTCGCCTGATAATTGATTGCGTCGTCAAAAGATTCCTGAAAATATTTTATAACAACAATTCATTTTGCCACTGTTTATTTTTCCTATTCTATAGCTGGTACTTTTTAATTTTGTTTACAGTTTTGTTGAAAGAACACTATTTATTAAATGGCTACAGACTGGCAAGCAAGCTAAAGTATAGCCTTTATGGCTGTAATGATAGTTTTTACTATCCGTCGCTTTCTTTTAAGCAGTAAGGAACAGTCCAATACTTCATCGACTGTTCGTAAACGGAAGTTGGACTTACATTTCTTCTTAAAATTTTTCGATCCATTTTTATTTTCTTTCCCATTTTTTAAACATATTTTGTTTTATTTCTTACAATAATGCGTGATTATGCCTTTTTGAGATTTTCTAAATACATGTGCATTTGTCATTTTCTTTTGAGGTTTACAGACATTTTATAAAAAAAAATTAAGTCCTAATTTTATCTAAGATTTCTTATAGATTTTAAACTTCTATTCTGCGATAACATCATTTGATAGAAAATATTTTTAAGGCTTCAAAGTTCAGTTATGTTTCCTTAAATGGACAATTGGTTAACTCTTCCACATGGATATCAGTCTGATTATGAAGTTGACATTGCATCGCTTTATTGTACTAGTTCTTGCTCAAAATGCAATGGCAGCATGTCGAAGGTTTTTCAACGGCTTTACTATCAACGATACAAATAACAATACCTTTATGTAACTGTTTACCAAACCTAACAACTTTTGCCATACGGCTGACAAAATGTTTTCGTTGAAGCTGTATAATTAACTTCCTATTAACACGAAAAGTCTCCTTCATACAATTAGAATGGAGTGATTCTTTCATTTTGATAAAGAGATCGTAGTCCTCAGACATTTGGAAATCAGCATCTAGCTTCGAGCTGGCTTATGCAGTCGTCAACCCGTGGCGTCTAAAACGACTGCAACCTTCCTTTCATGAACATTTAATGCATTGTATGGGATGAAAAAGCGCAATCCTTATATGTTCTCTAAAGCTAGTTTCAGATATATTCTGTTTTTTATCCAACAGTGTTTTTCAAGTTTTATAAAGTTATTTTTAGGGTACTTGCCCTTTCCGTCAGCATAAAAGCTTTGCGTAATGCAATAAAATGAAATATAACTGTTCCTCTTCTCGGCATCTCTTAGCTATTTAATATAATGTGATTTATTTCAGCATAATATGAAGCATCGTGGAGCCTTCTTTATCGAAAGTAATATATTTATTGGACGTCTACCACAGCACAAACATGAAAAACAAACACATACACTTACATCACAAACGTTACATCACTCACTTACATCGAATTACATATTCAATTCATTATTCTTTTCCGTTGCTAGGCAACGTTAGCAAAAAGACAAATATATCGTTGCCATACTATTTTTATAATCATTAGAAAAGAATTATGCCAAACGATATTTTTAATTAATTTTTTTCAACCAAACGATATTTTTAAATTAATTTCTTTTATGACCAAACGACTTTTTTTAGCTAATTAATTTCTTTTCTTTACATATTTTAATAATTCTACAAATATATTTTTATTCGTTACGAATATTATAACCGCATAAGAGAATAATAAAAGTCTCTGGCACATCAAAGTGGTTTCGAACTTTATACAACTTACTTAGTTTGCGTCTTACTTTATTCAAAATTTCAAAAGTAATGCTATATCACTTCAAACATTGAGTATGAGGTTGGAATAGCCCATGAAATTGGAACTATTGATTGTTGCTATTTGAAAAAAAACCCCTAGGATAATAAATACTTTTAAGGAAACTATGAAAAAAGTTATTTGGGCGTATGCAACACTAAAAAACTGGAGTATTTCACGATATATGGAAAATTACCATATATGAAGCGACGTTATACTATATCACATATCATGGTTGTTAAATGATTCAGCTCCTTATAAAAAATATTTGAATTACTAATATAATAGCCCAGATCTCTCGGTAACGCTCTGACGTCACCAACAATAAAACTCGCGCCACAGCACTGTGAAATGTTAAACAGTATTATTTCATTATTAGAGAACCTAAATTTCAGTAATTTTAATTTTAAAAGAGTAATTGTCGTTCTAATTTCAAATTTAATAGCTCTAAAATAGTGAAATAAAATTTTCTATCGATTGATATAAAATTTATCTCGTTACGATCAATTGTTCCCGAGAAATTTTAATCATAATAATCAAATATTTCAAATTAACTTCCGTTTTTTAATAGAAAGTAGTAAATTACGTCAGTGGTATATCATGCGTGTGATATAGTTTGGACGCCACGATGCACGATGGATTTCACGGATGGATACCGTGATGTATTTTTTGGATGCCACGATGATTTTTTGAATAAAGAAATATGCAAATAAAAAATATATATATTTCCTGTCATAGAGCATGTTTATTTTATTTGTTTTCAATCAATGTTAAACATTCCTCTCGCATATATATCTATTTAAACACGTCAAATTTGAAGGGAAATCTCTCGAATGAAGAGGCAATTTGCACCCGTCATACAATGACGGGGGATTTTCTGGTTTAAAGATAACAGTCAGGGCATGCTAGATAATGCATGGGACCTCGTTACATAAATCACTCTTCAAAGAGGTCTGTCTCTTTAAAAAAGGAACTAGTAACAGTGTTGCTGTTACTTGTTTTCTTCATACTATCTGCCTTGTCTCTGAAAGTACGGATTGAAATTCGAATGTGACAGGTATATTAGGTTCCTCAAATTTATTCATTGTCATTTACATATTTTCTTCATACTATCTGCCTTGTCTCTGAAAGGACGGATTAAAATTCGAATGTGACAGGTATATTAGGTTCCTCAAGAGATTGTCATTCTCATTTGCTGCATTTCTTCATAATATCTGCCTTGTCTCCTGAAAGGACGGATTGAAATTCGAATGTGACAGGTATGGTTCCTCAAGTTATTCTTTCTCATTTACTTATTTTTCCTTCATACTATCTGCCTTGTCTCTGAAAGGTACCAGTTGAAATTCGAGAATGGCGGGTATATTAGGTTCCTCAAAATTATTCATTGTCATTTTACTATATTTTCTTCATACTATCTGCCTTGTCTCTGAAAGGACGAGTTAAAAATTCGAATGTGAGCAAGAATATTAGGTTCCTCAAGTTATTCGATTCTCATTTTCTTGAATTTCTTCATATACCTCTTGTCTCTCTTAGAAAGGACAGTTAATTCGAGGACAGGTATATTAGGTTCCTCAAATGATTCGTTTCTCATTTTTACTTATTTTCTTCTACTTCTGCCTTGTTGTCTCTGAAAGGACAGTGGTGAAATTCGAATGATGACAGGTATATTAGGTTCCTCAAGAACATGTTTCTCTTTTACTATTTGTTATTTTTCTTCTGCTAATCTGCCTTGTCACTCTGAAGGACGGTTGTGAAATTCGAATGTGACAGGTATATTAGGTTCCTCAAAGTTATTCGTTCTCTTTCTTATTTTTCATTCATCATATCCACTGCTTGTCTCTGAAGGACGGATTGAAATTCAGATATCTGGTTGGTCTATTAGATTCCACTCCAAAGTTATTCAGTTCTCATTTAGCTTATTTTCTTCATCTATCACTTGCGTCATCGAAGGACGGATTTATTCGAATGTGAGGTATATTAGGTTCCTCAAGTTATTCTTCTCATTTACTTATTTTCTTCATACTATCTTGCCTTGTGCTCCTGAAAGGACAGTTAAATTCAGAATGAGCAGGTATATTGGTTCCTCAAGTTATTCGTTCTCATTTCTTTGTCTTCATACTATCTTACCTTGGTCTGAAAGGACGGAGTTTAAATTCAGATGTGACAGGTATATTGAGATTCCTCAAGGTTATTCTTCTCATTTCTTTTTTTGCTTCAACTTTATCTGCCTTTGCTCTGAAAGGGACGGTTGAAATTCGAATGTACAGGGTATATTAGGTTCCTCAAAGTTATTCATTCTCATTTACTTATTTTCTTCATACTATCTGCCTTGCGTCTGAAAGGACGGATTGAAATTCGAATGTGATGAGAATATATTAGGTTACTCAAGTTATTCATTCTCATTTACTTATTTTCTTCATACTATCTGCCTTCTGTCTCAAAGGGACAGTTGAAATTCGAATGTGACAGGTATATTGGTTTATCAAGTTATTCATTCTCATTTGCTTATTTTTTCTTCATACTATCTGCCTTGCGTCTATGAAAGGACAGTTGAAATTCGATGTGACAGGTATATTGTTTACTCAAAGTTATTCATTCTCATTTCTTATTTTCTTCATACTATCTGCCCTTCTGTCTCAAGGACAGTTGAAATTCGAATGTGACAGGTATATTAGGTTCCTCAAAGTTATTCATTCTCATTTACTTATTTTCTTCATCTGTCTGCTTGTCTCTGAAAGGACGGATTGAAAATTCAAGTGTGACAGGTATATTAGGTTCTTCAAGTTATTCATTCTCATTTACTATTCTCCATGATGATTCAAGACAAGCGTAACTATTTTTTTCTCAAAAAAAGAGAAAAGTATGTTTTTCTTTAGTTGTCTAAAAAATTGTACTTTTCATGCTATGAAAAGAAAACTGCCGAGATAAACAATTTATATGATAGATTTATATTTTGGAATCTTTGCTTCATCGTGAAAATTAGATTGAAGTTCAACGCACGATGTCACTCTCTAGATAACCAAACGGTACTTGGGCAGCAGTTACTTAGCTTACAAAATTTGCACACTATACTCTTTTACTAACTGCATACTTTTGAATGTCTGCTTAAACTGCCTTGTTTACATTTAAAATGAAACTAGGTTAAAGAATTGATATTTGAGAAAGTAGTGATCTGATTTTGAAATAGAAATTACCGCCGGTTCATTAAACAAATAATTATAAATTAAAAATAAATCTAAATTAGTTAATAATAAAAAATAAAACAAATCAAGTCTTTAATGAAGAATAAATATCTATCCTATGTTCATAAGATGGAGCTTATGACAATGCTCATTGCAATTACATAATGAATTTAAAAAATCAGAATTTAAACATAATTTCCTGCTATTTGAAATGTTTTATTCTCCACTAGAAGAAAGAGATATTATATATTTTCATCTTCTAAAAATTTTATCTGCGTGATCTTCATTTTTTCAACTATTATCATTTTCAACAGAACTCAACGGAAATTTCGGGATGCATTTAAAAATGATGAAAACTCACCGATAGCAGATATTCACTTTTAATTATTTTTCTTTGACAAATATTTAAGAGAAAAAATGAAATTTAGAAAGACTAGACTATTTAAATTTTAGTTTTATGTAATCATATGAACTTCCTACTTTTGAAGAAAAGTAAATATAAACAAGCCTGAAGTCGTCTCAGACATTTATTTAAATTTATGTTTATTTTTATAAATATTGACATCATTAATAACAGAATTCATTCATATTTAATTTTGTTACACAACTTCAAACATAGAAAGATTCTAAAACTTACTACCTGAAAGTGAGAATGTGGGTGTTGAAGAATTAAAGTGCATGACTTCAAAGTAAAATTCTTCGAGTGAAATTCGTACATATCTGTTTACATAAGACTGAATACCAATATGAATTTTAAAGGATTAAGGCACTTGAAAATATTTACTTTCAAATGTGGATGTTTTTAGTATTTTTTTCTCAAACAGAATGCAAAACTACTCTATGTCAAAAGGAAAATGTTAAGTAAAATTCTCATTCTTGTAGCAAAGTAAGTTGCAGTTCCGTTTTTTGGTTTATATTCCTATTACATAAATCAAATATATATATAATTTTGATTCTTTATAAAACTCAAATATTAAATTTATTTTCGTAATTTCAAATATGTTTATGTATGCTACTACGATAAATAGGTGTTGACAAAGGTATAATGTTATGTTCTAAAAAGTATAGTTCTTGTAATAGTTAAGCAGTCATAAATTTTCTGGATATCTTTCTTTATCCTAGATTTAATTTTGGAAGCTTATTTTCTTTAGAATGTCAATCAGTGTAGATATCAATCAGTGGTGTACAAGAAAATTGGAGTAGCCTTAAAATAGGCAAAACAATGTGAAAATAAAGAGAAGTTGAATGAATATGAAAGGAAGTAGGAATTATAAATAGAACTGGGAGAATCCTACCGTTTGAACCGTGTAATAGATATGAAAGAGTAGAAATTATAATGAACTGGGTAGAATCTACCTGTTTGAACAATTATCTTTAATGAATACCAGAAAGAGGCCAAGTATAATGGGCCAAGAATCACCGTTTTCATGTAATTATCAATAGACATCAAAGTGAGATTATAATGAACAGGAGAATCTACTGTTTTAGACAGTATCATAATGAAATATTAATGGAAGTAAGGTATAATGAACTGGGTAGAATCTACCGTTTGAACTCAGTATCCTTAAGCCAAGAAAATTAAGGAAGTAAACAATGAGCTGAATCTGTTTGAACAGTATCCTTAATAGATATTAAAGGTAGAAATTATAATGAACATTTACAAAATCTACCGAACAACTCATAGCTAGATATGAAAGAGAGTAGAGATTGCATAATAGACAGGAGAATCTACTGTTTGCAGACAATTGTATCCTTAATGAATATTAAGGTAGAGATTATAATGAACTGTAAGAATCTACCAGACAGTATCCTTAATGAATATTAAAAGAGGAAGTAGAATTATAATGAACTTCCGGTGAAATTTTACCGTTTTGAACAGTATCCTTATTGAAAGTAAAGAGGAAGTAGAGATTATAATGAACTGGGACAATCTACCGTTTAACAGTATCCTCAATGAACCAAAGGAAGTAGAGATTATAATTAGACGGGTAGAATCTACCATTTGAACAGTATCTTAATGAATATTCAGGGAGATTATAATAGATGGGCTTGGTAAAGATCTACCGTTTTGAACAGCCAATCCTTAATGAATATTAAAGTAGAGATTATAATAGACGGTAGAATCTGGGTTAGTATCCTTAATAGTCTTAAAAGGGAAGTAGAAATTATAATAGAACTGGGTAGAATCTACCCATTTTGGGTAGTATCATAATGATATGAAAGGGAAGCCAAATATTATAATGAACTGGGAGAATCTACCACGTTTAACGGTATCTCAATGAATAAAGGGAAGTAGGGAGATTATAATGAGCCCAAGGTAGAATCTAACATTTTGAACAGTATGTAATGAATATTAGAAGTAGGAATTATAATGACAGGTAGAATCTACGGGCATGAACAATATCCTTAATGAATGAAGTATAATGAACTGCGGTAGAATCACCGTTTTGAACAGTATCTAATAGATATTAAAGTAAGAGATGAGGGTATAATGAACCTTAAGAGATCACCGTTTGAACAGAGTATCAACCAACAGATATGAAAGGAAGTAGAGATTATAATGAACTGCGGAGAATCCTGCCGTTTTAACAGTATCGCCAATGAATATTAAGAGTAGAGATTATAATGAACTGGGTAGAATCCACCGTTTGAACGGTATCCTTAATAGATATGAAAGAGTAGAATTTATAATGAACTGGGAAGAATCTACCGTTGAACGGTATCACTCAATGAATATCTTAAAGGAAGTAGAGATTATAATGAACCTGGGTAAGATCCACCATTTTAACGGTATCTTAATGAATGAGTAGAGAATTATAATGAACTGGGTAGAATCTACTGTTTTGAACAGGCAATCCTTAATTTTGACACAAATGATACCCAATAGTTTCTAAACACACTATTTTATAAACGTATCGGAAGGCTTAGTATTTACATGTCGAAGGAAGAACAAATATATTTGTTTACAGTTTCAGAAAATGTTACACACCAATGACTACAGAGAAATAATTTTATTTTTAAGCAGGAAAGAAATTCCCTACATAGTTTCCAGTATAATGCTATTTTCTCCCTCATGAGGTTGATAGCATTTTAGAATTTGTTTAGCTTCTGATAAACTTATAGTATTCAGATGGTTTTCAAAGAAATTTTGTTTTGCATTAAAAGCTTTCTTCTTTAAGAATTTAAAATCTATTTCAGTCCTTTATCTTTTGGATATTATGCATTATATGTTTTAAGGAATTAAATACTCGCCTGATACGTGTGTACATTTTCTAAGAAATATTTCTGTCCCAAAATGTACTAAACATTCTTGTCAATTGTTTTATTTGGAAAAAGAAACCAAGATCGTATTGGTTTAAACTGTGTTCTGTATATTCAGTGAATACTCATAATATAAATGTATCTGAACTAAATTATGTAGATTAAAGTATGTTGCACTAGGATAAAATGCGGTTCTAAATTGCCAAATTTTCATCAGATGTTATTGGTTTAATGTGAGACATTTAGCTAAAATATGATATACAAAAGAATCTAAGTTTGCACCTTCTCAATATACAAATGGTTAAATATTCGACGTATTTATTATGTCACATTTTTTTTTTTTTTTTTTTTTTTTTTTTTTTTTTTTTTTTTTTTTTTTTTTTTTTTTTTTTTTTTTTTTCAAGTTACTCGACCATCAGTTTTATAATAATAATCTCTGAATTCAGTTCAAATTTATAATAAATATAAAATTCAGGACCTTCGTTTCCTAAAATATTCATATCTATCTAGCAACTTCATTTTCTGGTTCAAAAGGTAGATGTAAATCTTAATATATTTTCAGAAAAACTTATAAATCCAGTTGTTATAAGAAAGAATGGGTGGATTACATGTAATACACAAACCGGAGTTTCTATTATAAATTTGTGTGATGATGGCTAACATTGAGCTATAAAATTTCAACAAAATCAGTGCGCGTTTTTCATATAGTGTGTATTTATAAAGGAATTAACAGATCTTTATAGTAAATAGAAAATTAACAAATTTTGACTTACAAAATAGTATCTAGTTTCAAAAGATAGTTGTGCGTTTAGATTGATGATTCAATGAGTGAAAATTGACTTATTTGGATAGTTATCTCAAAGGGAAAGAAGCATAAAGAGTATATAAAATAAATATATTGAGATTTTAAGAAATTCCTATACGGAAGAAGAGTGAACTCACTTTTCCGAGGTATACGAGATAATTTTGTCATTTTAAACGACATACCACACTCTTTACCTCAGCGTTGCATATTCTTTCCAAATCAAAATGATTTGACCCATTTGAGATGCTGAAACAATTATACAGATTACGAAATAGGTATAATAATAATTTACTTTTAAGCTTCACTTGTTCATCTCTATGAAAGAGTTTTCCATTACAGAAACCACTCTAGACGACAGTTACCTGACACCATTCTTTCACGGAACAACATCTATATCACCGATGGTTTTGTCAATACTAGAACATCATTTCCTCTCATACGAAATGATTTCAGAAGGAAAAGCACTCACTTGCTTTCAATAAAAGCATCAGTTTCAGAAAAACCAATTTTTAGTATTTCAAAACTCTCCCCCAAGTTCCTTCAAAACCTTGACGCAAGTCACTCTCACCTCATTCTTCATCACCTCTCCCCTCATGTACGTGAACATCAAACAAAATGCTCTAACTTCAAACAAAACATTTCCTTTCAAAAAATATATTTACTTTTTTTGCACTTTAGAATGATGGCCCATTGGCGACTGAAATATAAATGTCTCCTTCTCTATTTGGCCACGCTGAAAAAGGGATGAAAATTCTTTCCACGGGAGAGACTGCTGAAATATGTATTCGATGGTTACACGATATTTCTATTTGATTACATCTGTAATAACTGCTTGAATGATTGTTATTCCCGTGTATATTTGAAACAATATGGAAATAGAGATAAATAATATCAAACAGTCATTCTTGTCAATTTAATTGTACGAATTATTTATGTTGAATGTACTGTGAGTCAGGATCTATAAAGTTAGATCTTATTTGAAAATGTGAGTGCTGCTACTTTGAAGTTGAAAATGTGATATGTGTTGAATATTGATTTGGATTGTAGAGTTTGGGAACTTTTGCCTTTAAGGCAAAGAAACAATTTGTCAGTTTCTAAGTAAGGTAAACGCAAACCAATAAATCATCTTTTCTCTTTCGAAAAATTCAAAATTGAATATAATTGAAATTCAGTAAGTTAAGAAGAATTATAATTGAAAATAAAGTAATTGATGGAATTCATTGACTGACCTTTAATAATGTTACAAAAACAATTCGTATTCAGCTATTCAGTGTGAATCCAGGGGGGGGCTATCGGGCTTTCTGGCCCCCCCCCCCCAAACAAGCCAAATTCCTATTTAATTTAACATCATTACAACTGTTTTTTCTTAATTTCTCTCTTTAAAAACTTACTTTCTGGCTTGAAAGGCTCGAAAACTTTGCTACTTTTGTAGTCATTCCACTTGTACTTGTATCATCGACGCGGTCGACGACATTTTTTGGCTAGTTATTTCATTGTAATTTTTATTAAATTATCGAAAGTATTGTATTGTTCTTTATGATCCTTATTGTCAGGTGAGTAAAGTCTGTAAAGTTAAAGAGTTTTGGTTTACATTAGCCTTGAAGTTTGACATTCATCACGGCGATACAAACTTTTTATGACCTCCGCCCCCCCCCCCCCAGACCGGAATCCTAGATTCGCCACCGATGCTGTTCTTATGAAAGCCAATATCGTCAGCTCATCCAAATTTTTCAAAAAGTGAAACAAATAAAAAAAATAATTTAAGTAAATGCCCAGAAATTCAGCCTTTGTTTAAACTACGGTTAGTACCATTTTCAATAGAAAGCATTTTCTTTTGTTTTCAAATAAAAAAATACAATATTTGCTCATGAAGGCAAAGTTAGGTCCCTGGGGGAAGAAAATATTAATGAAAATGTTATCCTTATTTATAAAACTTTATAATTTTAATATTTGCCCTACAAATTAAACATGTTCCTTAGAAAATATTCATCAATAGATTTTTATAAAGAATACTCTGCTGGAGGACATAAAGAAAGTGTTACATTTTAATTTGAAGTCTGCTTCACGTTAAAAATAAAGTAAATCATGTTTGTTGATAAAGTAAATAACGCATTGTAACGACACCATCGTATTACGAAAATTTTTCTATTTTATTCGTAGCAAAAATGTATGAATTTACTCTAGATACATAAAGAATACCAATAAAAAAAGTTTGGGATAAGCATTATTTGAGTTAAATTTTCAAAGCCTCATATTGATTATATTTTTGCTTTGCGAATCTAATTATGCAGTGTTGTACTTTCTTGAACACTATTTAGATAATTTAACTTCCTGAACTGAAGTCCAGTAATTTTGCTTTGACTAATAAATGTAATCGAAGAAAAATTAATATTCATACGCTGGATATTGGAGGACACTATAATCTTGGTTTGTTGAAGTTTTTCGCCAGCTGTTGTCAATAGATTTTGGAATTTTAATGCAGTCCTCTCAAATACATATATCTTTTGATCCACAAAAATTGTCTAGTGTATTAATTTCATATACATATTTAGAAGTGTTATATTTACTTTATATTTAAATTTTTATTAAACATCCCATTCTGCACTTTAATTTTTGAAAGT
>BGPR01046543.1:0-12018 GCA_013235015.1 Araneus ventricosus
ATGTGCACAAGAGACCAATAAAAAGCTCACTGCACACACAAAACAAATGTTCTCGCATCTCCAAACCGTCCTCCATCTTGTCAATATATCTCTGTTGCTTGGCTATTTAATGTCGGTGGCCACAATAACGTGCAAGTATCTTATTTTTTATCATAGTAATTGGTTAATTCTGTGATTTTAGGATATCACTATGCTAACATTCTTAATTTCAAAATTTATAGGTTCATATATCGAAAGCTAAGATGCCTTCACCAGATAATGCAATATATATTATTGTGGGGGAAATGAATATGGTGGTGACCTCCATGAAGAAAGCTAGTCGATGGTCTTCAAATATCCATCAAGTAACTAATATATTTGATTTTTTTTCTCCTCAAAAATGTTGTTTACTTATGCTACCATTCTTCTGTACTTCTATAGCTGAAAAAAAATTTATAAGAAAGATTTATTGATTATAGTTAATAGTACTTTAATAGGTATATTGATGATTTAAAAATTTTTTATAACCTCATGTGTATTGTGACACATGTAGAGTATGTAATTTTCTGTTAGCTGGGCAATATTAAAAATGCTGGCCAAATTGATTGACTGAATCGATCTAATATTGCAAATTATGTAGTTTTTCGCCTATTTTTTGGTGTATTTCCTGAAGGTAAATGTTGCTTATTCACATAAGAGAATAATAATGTGCTAAATGAAATCTATTTCATTTTCATTGATAAGCAGGATAGTTCAGAAACAGCTAATCCTATGTTGATCCCTAATATAATTTTTTTTTCTTTACAATACTGAAGTTACATTAGCTGAGCATTATCATTTTGATTGAATTTTGTAATCTTCAGCCTCTATCATTCTTTTATGACACTCATTATATTTAAGATTTGAAACAGTGTCAGAACTTTTGATTATTAACAGTTATAAGCTTTGAATGTTGATGTAAAATATGATTAATTGGTATATGTTATACTTTTAAAAATTATAAGTATATAATAACATTGATAAAAATTCAAAATGATAGTTATATTGTGTTAACACTTTCAGACTACATCAATACAATTTTATTGTATTAAAACTAAGCAAATAATTCAGCAACCAATGAAAATGATATAAGTAGCCATCAAATCTCATAGTTTCTTTGTTATACCAATGCTTTGTATATATTTAAAAAAAGTAAAATTTATTCAGCTTGTAGAGTAGATGCTGGTGACTGCAAAACCAATTTAAGGAATTACCCAAAAGTGTTTAAAAGTTTTATTATGTTCTCTGTTTATTATGCAAATTTAGGGGAGACTGGGTACAGTGGACCATTTTGTAAATTTTTAATGTTTACTCTCAAAGTACTGATTTTCTTTGCTTGAAAAAATCATACATATTCTCTACATATTAAGGTTTATATTACACTTACTCTAAATCTATAGTTATCTATACTTTTTTTAATATTTATTTTTTAGTAACTAGTGAAAAGTGGACCATTGTACCCCTAGGCCGGAGTACAATGGTCCACAGCGTGGGGTACTATGGACCACCAGTAAATTCTTAAAAATATATAAATACATTAAATTTTTTTAATAACACAAAATATAAAATGTATCATTTGTTTATTCAAGGCTTCAGTTCATACATATAATGCAAAATTAACAAACATTAAAGTTGGCAAACAACACATTAAAAGATTTTTGTGTTGCTGAAAGTTTCCTGTTTCCTTGTGGAATTGTAGATTCTGGAAGACTCGTCATAATATCTTGAACGTATACAAGAGATTGGTCATCTATGGAAATGCTTTTATGGGACAGTACTAAC
Organism: Araneus ventricosus; assembly: GCA_013235015.1. Taxonomy (NCBI): domain Eukaryota; kingdom Metazoa; phylum Arthropoda; class Arachnida; order Araneae; family Araneidae; genus Araneus; species Araneus ventricosus. The sequence continues at coordinate 1,801 of BGPR01046543.1, forward strand.
CTCTTTTTTAATTAATTTTATATCATTTAACACTGGATTTATTTATAATATTCGTAGATACAAACCAATAGGTGCATTATTTTTTTAAAGTATCATATTAGTGTATTTTTTCCTTAATATAGCTATAATATAAAAATTAAAAATTTTGTGAATGTTTATAAAATATAAACAAGAAAAAAAAAAACCCAAACAAATAACGTAAAATCTTGTTTACTATTCTTTGGTGCCAAATTAAGGTTAATACAGAGATTACACTTAAAAATGTGACACTACATTATTCAATGGTTAATACTCATTAAAATAAAACAATTTGCTTATTTTTGTATAATGTCTTAACTTTTAAAAGCATATGGGATACAGAACTGGGGTGGTCCATTGTACTCCATTTGGAACTTTGACAACAAATAGATAAAAAAAATTAGAAATTTTATATTCAGTTATTTTAGCTGCATTAAATATAATAATATAATATCTTATCTTTTTATGGTATAGGGTGATGTTTCCCAAATTGCAATTCTTCAATCCAGAAAAGAAAATATGCTTTACTGAAAATATTTACTTTTAGTTACTACAAATCATCAGTCAAGAATAACATGGCCTAATTGTCAGTTAAGCACATGGTTTTAATTTTTTTTTCCAGTACTACAGGCCTGTCATCTATGTGCCAAAATAAGAAACATTCAAAAACAGAAATAAAATATATAATAGGGGGTGGTCCATTATACCCCTAGGTCCACTGTACTCCAGCCTCCCCTATTCTATTTAATTATGCAAAAGAAAGAAACATTTAACATATTTTCTCTTTTCATTGATTTTCTTCACATATCCATAGCATTGTGTTAGATCCCTCCTCTCCCCATTTTGGTAATGCATGTGGTTATCAATATAAAATCCTCATATTTCACTCATTTCATTCCATTGGCTACATGTATAATCAGTTTTTTTTTGTATGGGTATCCTAGTCAAAATTACTATTTGTCACCTGTTATTGAAGTTAATTTAAATTAAATTACAAGATTTATGTTAGTACGTTATCCTTAATCTATTGGAAAAAATTAGCTTTTTTAAAAAAAATTTCATCTAGATGGTTTAAATATCAAGGTGCCATTGGAAAATTCTACCTATTTTTTCTTAACTGTCAAACATGTACAAAATTCAAAGAGTGTTAACTGTTATTTTCATGAAGTGCTTGGATTACATATTTTTTCATTTTTAAAAAACTTATTTAACTTGGCTTGTTTCATGTTTGTAAAGACGGAATTTTTGAATCGATTTTTCACTCTTCTCCTGGTGTGCTAGAGTTAGTACACATGTGTATTCTCTGTGACAATACACTATATCAGGGGTGGGGAACCTGTGACCTTCTTGAGTTTCTTATCCAGCCTCACTATTTATTTACAATTTGCACTGAAGTATGTAATTGTCTGTAATATAATAATAATTACAGAACAATAACCCTTAAGATTCTGCTTGTGCAGCCTTTTACCCAACTGCCAAAACCTAATGTGGCCTTTCTGTTCAAAAAGGTCCCCACCCCTACCCTATATTAATCTTTGCAGAACTTATTTATCAGTTAATCATTAATGAAATTAATTTTTAATTTCCTTTTACACATTGATATCACTTTCCCTTTTGTTTGGTGTAACATAGCCAAATCAATGGCACTTGGACCACAAAACATCTAAACACCAGTGGTGTCAACTGGTATTGAGTTTGAGAAGTAATAGACCTCTCTAATGGAAAATAATTTAGATAAAAAAAATATGATGTTTAGTACTCTAAGATTGTGTTTTTTAAAAATACTTTTAGTTAAATTTTGCATACATTGCACTTGATAGACTGTTTTTGAGAACATCCTTTGCTAAATTCTCTTGTAAATATTGGTTTAATACCTTAATTGAATTGCTAACTGCAGAAAGGGAATAAGTCCATGGCACAAAACCTTCTTAAAAAGAGAATAGTTGTTTCATTTAATGAAAAATATACATGAAATATGCATTAGAAGACACCTGTAGCCTTGTTGTAATGCGGTAAGTCACTTGACTACGACTATCTTGTAAAAAAGATAATTTATTAACTAAAGTCTTAACACTGAACAAAGACTAACAAACAATAACCAACATTAATAAATCTCAGCAAATAACATCTTTAGAAATCTCTAGAAGAAGAAAAATTTCTAGTATTTACAAATCAGTTATAGCTCTGCTTAACCAGAAAATAAATTGGCAAGCTTCAACAGCTGGCTAGATAACGATAATCTCCAAACACCCTCAAATTTTTAGAAAAAAATTAAACAAAATTTTGCTTCACCAGGAATGATAATAAATAGGTATTTTTTTAAAAATGTCTGTTGTAAAATTAGTATTTTGTGACTGGTCCCTTTTCTGAAGTCAGTGATCCAATTAACCTACTGATTTTTTTCTTTCAAAAATATTGATATAAATATTGCACCTTGCAGGAGGACGAGCAGGACACGCTTCTGAAGAATTTCTCTGATCTCAAAGAACTTCTAAATCAAGTCAACAGTATAAATGATATAGAACCCATTACCTATTTGAAACCTTTCCTCGACGTGATACGAGCAGAAAATACGACTGGTCCCGTCACTGGACTCGGTCTCTCGGCTGTTAGCAAATTCCTCTCCTATGGATTGATTGGTAAGAATATTTATTTGATAAGGGCTCTTTATATCTTTTGTTATTTACCAAAAAAGAATTCTCTTGTAACAGTTAGCTGCAAGTAGATGTAGAAGGTTATAGAATAAATTCCCATATCTAAATTATAGTTTCAAATTTTAAAATACTGAGCAATCATTTAAAATATCTGTATTATCAAAATACCAACAATTGTAAAGAAATTTTAACAAACAAGTCATGCAAACATTCATAAATCATGAATGTTTGCCGCAACATTGCATTTGCAACAAGTAATGGCAAATGAGAACAGCATCAGCTGCTTACAAATCTGAGCTACATTGAGAAAATCTGAGCTACGCTGAGAAAATCTAAGCTAGAAGGCTTCCCCAAGTAAACCCAAAGCAAAACCATCCAAATCTCAATGTTTGAACTGAATGTTACAATGTAAGTGGCGAGTATTTAATATCCAGCACTAACAGACATATTTGCATAACAGCTGCAGCTATTCTGATTGAGCAGCTAGTATTTTATTTGCCAACAGGAGGGAAAATATTTGTTTAGGTTTTTTGATGAGGTCACTACTTGGGAAGAAAGATGCTTCAAAATATAGCAAGTAGAGAGATAACCAAACTTTGAAATTTTGCTCCTGAAAGAAAATGCTAAATTATTTTACAATAGCTTATTTAAAAATGCTTGAAATATAATTCTAAAGTGTATTTGAATAGATTTACAAGATTTAAAGTGAATTTTAAATGTTGCTTCTTTTATTTGAAAAAACATGTTTGAAATGTTATTTTTTTTTATTTTTTTTTTTTTTATAAAACTTAAAAAAAAAAATCTGTGCTATGTATCATGAGTATTCACAGTAGAGATTTCAAGTTTAAGATAATTGTTGAGACTTAAAAGTTGGTCTTAAAACTTTATATTTTTTGTAGTGTTTCAGAAAACTTGTGTTTATTTTTAAGTTTTTCCAATTCTGGGAAATTGGCTATCAATTTCATTCTGAATTGTCAATTTCCCATATTTTGGGAAATTGATTGACATTTTATTAACCCCACAGGGGGGGGGTCCTGATTGTTTTTCTTGAAACAAGCATACATTGAATGACCAGATATGATATTCATTCTGTTTATAGTCATGACAGTACCTGTTTCCCAAATTTTGAATTATCAATTTCCCAAATTCTGATTGAAATTTTATATAAAAAAAAGAAAAAAATTCTGATTGTTTTTCTTGAAATTGAGCATACATTTAATGATCGAGTATGATATTCATTCTGTATATAGTTATTACAGTACTAGCTTTAATGGATGTGTTACTTTAAATAAATTATTTTATGTATTTTTGTTATAATTAATTTTAAATTTAAAAAGCCATGGAATCAATTTACATAATTAACAATTATATGACAAAAATAATTAGTCATATCATTTAACATGCCACTACACATTGTTTTGCACTTGTGTGAACTGAAATTGGTGTTTTGTATTTGACAAGTTTCATTTGAGCATGACTTGTCTATATTGTTATTAAATTTTTAATTTCTGTCATGTCCCTTTTCCTCCTGCAAAATGTACCATGGGTTCCAAAATGAAATTGGTGTGATGTATTTAAGTTTCATATGAGTATGAATTGGCTCCATTGATATTAACCCCCTGAACTTAATTAAACTCCTGATTAGATGCCACAATTTATTTTGGGCATTTATTGCTATTTCCATCCATATAAAAACGGACTGGAGACCTGACACACTTAAGCAAGTCAAAGAGATGTATTTGTCTTTTAAATAAATTGTTACTTTAACTTAAATATGTCTTTAAATATAAAAAATTCTGTAATTCAATGCACGAGTCTGACTCATCATTTCAGTACAAGGGGTTAATTACAAGGGTGGATGCTTTTCAGATTTTTTACTTTCTCAAGTCTTGAATTTCCTGATTTTTTTATCGGAGATTCACTATTTTACTCGGATTTTGTTTTCAAACTATTAGATTATTAAGATATTGTAAAAATGTAAAACTTTTTTAGAGTGTATGAAGTTCAATGAAGTAATCAAATTTCATATATAAGTGAATTGGTAAAAATCGAGTTGTTTTTTAAAATATGCACATATGTATGTATTAAAACTAATAACTTAATTTTTTAAACTTTCTTAAATTATTTTTATTGAAACCTATTTTAAATTACTTCTACTTCCATCATAATAAGCATACTGCTACTTCCACTCCGAGTCACAAGTCTTCCAGGAAAATACCCTGTTTCAACTACTATTTGATCTCGCTGCGATGGTGCAACTTCCTTTTTTCTAAACACATGTTGCCTTCATACAACCAGACGCTGGCTTCGGCGTGGCTTTTTCTTTGTCACCGGTGACTACACTTTGTGTCTCTTAATACTTTAAGTGTGGCTTGATATTATTCTCAATTATCCCTGAATCAGCTGAAACCTATAAATTAGATAAAGAAAGTGTTCATCGTTCGTCAACGACTGCTATCTTCTTCGGAATTGCATTTTTACACTTCACCGAAACCATGGTGTTATATGTATGTGCATCACGTTAGCATTCTAAATTATTTGAATTTGTCAGATTTTTACATTGTGCTGGTTTTCAAGATTTTTGAAATGGAAAGACAGTAACCCCTGTAATTAACTTAAATTTTGAATTTCTATATATATATACAGTGAAACCTCTTCGAACGGCCACCCCTACATAGCGGCCACCCCTCTTAACGGCCAATTTTTCGTGGCACGGATTTTTCGGCCCATAGACCTAATGTTAAAATAACCCCTAGCAACGGCCACACAACCCTTCTGAACGGCCGCCGGGTGGGTTCTCCCATCCCATTAACAAACGCATCGGCTAGAGATTTACTTTTTAAACTGAAAAACGAACTTAAAAAAATGGTTTTTTCCCGAGAAGGGTAAAAAATCACAAATTGTATCCTTTTTTCAAAAAATGTAAAAAATTATTAAATAAAGTACTATTATCTCTTTAGATAAGTCTCAAACTTCATTTTAAATAAGAAATATGTGTCAGACTTGTTTATATTATGTATTCTAGCAATTATCTTGTGATTGTAACGAAAACCCTTCAGAGCGGCCAATTTTTCTCGGAACGGAGGAGTGGCCGCTCAGAGAGGTTTCACTGTATTCTTGAAATAAAGTTTACTTGAATACTGCTTACTTTTTCAGATGCCAAGCAACCAACAGCCCCTTTGGCTGCTGAGAATATTGCAGATGCAGTGACTCATGCTCGCTTCATGGGAACTGATTCCGCATCAGATGAGGTTGTTCTAATGAAAATTCTCCATGTTCTAAGATTGCTTTTACTAACGCCCCTGGGTGTGCTCTTAACTAATGAGTCGGTCTGTGAAATTATGCAATCCTGTTTTCGATTCTGTTTCGAAACTAGATTAAGTGGTGAGTGGCAGTTTTAAAAATTATTTGCAAGCAATGCTTTATTGAAAAGTAATTTCCTTATACAGTAGAACCCCGCTAATCCGAACTAATTGGGACTGGTTCCTGTTCGGATTACAAAAAATTCGGATTGCCCGAAATTCCGATGAAAATAGAAAAGAAAAAGATGTGTGCTAGAAAAAAATGTAAGTTATAAGTACTCAGTACTATTATCTCTTGAATTCTTTTATTCAAAAGCGATAGAAAGAGAATATGTCTTCCCTTTTCATTAGAATATTGGATGTGCTCCTGTATGAAGTGTATCTTACGGCGAATTGCATTAGTTTCTTCAATGTGTACAAAATTATGCATGCTGAAAAAGTACTTTTGGGTTTTTAGTATGTATATTTAAATCTTTTCAGGTAATCTTTTCAATTGCATATAATTTTCGAAAATAGAATCAGTCCGGATTAACCAGAATTTTGGATTAACTAAGTTTGGATTAGCAGGGTTCTACTGTACTAAGTTTTTAAAGAATGATTATTATATATATCTTTTTTTAATGTAAAGAGTGCTTTAACTTTTGTTAATGTTAAAATTTGAGATTAAATGTCCGTTTCTCATTCATTTACTTAAAAGTATCGAATTAAATGTCTGTTTCCCATTCATTTACTTAAAAGTAGTGGATTAAATGTCTGTTTCACATTCATTTACTTAAAAGTATCGGATTAAATGTCTGTTTCACATTCATTTACTTAAAAGTATTGGATTAAATGTCTGTTTAACACTTTTAAAGTTTTTAGATAAATATTAATGTCAGTATAATTTTAACTAATAAAATTTTGCAAGTAAATAAATTTATGTGAAAAATTTTCTAAATAATAAAATCCTTTCCTTTTTTCATCTCTCATTTTTAATGTTTTTTTTTAATTTATAAATACTTATAATTCATTTAAGTTTTAAATAAATTTCAGTATTTACATTCATTTAAGTTTTAAACACATTTGCACATAATTGTATCCAAATGTTAAATCTCATTTGTATTAAAACTGAGAATGCTGTAAAATTTGTTGAAATTTTCCTGTTTAAACTATTTGTGTAAAGAGTAATTATGGTCTTTCATTTCAATTGAAGAATATTTTTACTTACATAGGATGTAAAATGATTATATGGAGTCAATTTCTAAATTAATAAATGTAATTTGCATTTTAAAATTAAGTGCAATTATTTATGAATCTTTTATATTTTTAGAGTTGCTTCGTAGGTCAGCTGAACATGCTCTTATGGATATGGTACAGTTGTTGTTTTCATGCTTACCTCAATTTACTGAAGATTCAAGGTGTGCGTATATGAAAAAGGTAATTAAAAATCAAAAATTTTTTTGCATGTTTATATGAGTGTAACAGTTTCAAAAGCTATCATACCATGAGTATGATGATTTGTAAAAGTGTTATGCTATGTATGCATTGATTTGTTTACTACATTAAAGTGAATCGCAGAAAAATATAAAAAATTTAAAAGAAATACCTCACTTGCTACATTAAGTGGAGCTGAATGTATTGAGATTGTTATTCATTCATTAAATTACTCAGGAATGAGATTCTTCAGCTTTTTGGCGAATTTCCGCTTTTTTGCTATTTTGGAGAAATTCCGTTTTTTTTTTCTTCGGATTTGCGATATTTTTTCCCCCCTGCAAAAAGTTGCCTTTTCTTCCAAAATTCCGCTTTTACACAAAAAAAGAAACCTTCCTATCTTCCGTTTTCGAAAGAAAATTCTGGGAAAATATGCTCAACAGTGCGGCTTAACTCCACCCTCCAGGAAGCTAGCTAATTCATCTTCTACTGACGAATCAACATTATATCAGCAAGCTCTACAAGGATGAACATTCCAACATTCTGTGCCATTCAAAGTATTAAGTACCACCTTTTTGCAGAAAACAAAACCTCTGTGGCATATTTTGCAAAAATAAAAAGATTTTTTTGCATGAACATGTTGAAAAAAAATTAGTTGAAAACTTAAGGTCATCTTGTAGGGCGTACCAAGATAAAGAAATTAAAAAAAGGGAACAAAAACAAATAAATAAACTACATTAAAAAAACTGTCAAAAGAGGCAGCTAAAAAGTTGTGTGCAAATGCAGCAAAAAAGCAGAGAATAAGACATTAAAAAAAAAAATCTTTTCAAAATAAAACAGACGATTTACCTAGGCATCCTAGACATAATGTAGTCCCGACAACTATGCCAGTAATTAAACAGAGATACTAATGAAGACTGTGCAAAAACTTTAGCCTTTATTGAAAATAAACTTGCAGAGGATGCAAACACATCCTTTATTGAAGAAAAATCTGTCAAAGATAGGAGCCCTCCAAAACAAGGGGTGAAGCGTGTTAATGGAGATCTGTTACCTACAAAAGCCACACAAATAAAAAAAATGAAAGAAAACCACTTCTTTAACAATTAAGGAAATGTTTCAAATAATAATAATGCTAAATGAATCTGCCATTGTAACTGTACAGTTTCTCGACACCTCTCACTTTATAAGGTGCAAAATCACTGTGCTGTTACTTTTGCAAAAATGTATGAAAATAAAAGAAATAAAGCAGAATTCAGTATATGATACATTATTATAATTTATAAAGAGCTAATACACTTTACACAATTGCATGAAGCAAAAGAAATTATTTGTCCTTATTTCATTTATTCTTTGAGCTAACTTTTATCAAAAGGCTATTAAATATAATTCTTCTTGGTCTTCTGTTGGGTGTATGTTGCATGTCAGTGATGTACAGGTGGTAAATATGTTTTAATGTCTAATTTTGTATTTTCTGATGCCCCTGTTGATGTGTTAAACTTGTTTGTTAACTTTTAATGTGAATGATTTAATAATAATTTCATATTCTTTCTTATTTATACGTGCTGAATTATAAATAATTAAGTTATTAATTATTATAGTGTAATATTTTCATCATGTTGCATGTTCTGATATTTTACTTCTTTCGCGTATAAATTATGGTACAAATTTTTTGCTTGTGTATGATTTCAGTCTTTTTGCTTTCTTGCCAATCTCATCCCCGATTACTGTTCAGCAACGGATCCCGCAACTACCACTTTTGGACGATTTTACACCTGAAAGGGGTGTCAGGCAGTGAGTCATATGAGCGCATTTTCGGAGTTCTTTGTTAGATCACGCTCAGTGAAATGTAAACATCACCCTTCCATTCTTCACTTTCCTCCTATTTTGATGAAAATAACTCTGCCCGGCACATGCACAAAGGCGCGGAGGGTTTCCAAATCCTTTGCTAAACAATACATGACTATTTCTTAGTCGTACTAGTATCACTGCCCTGCTCAATTAATTCAGACATTTTTTGCATATTTACAGGCTACTGGCATTTGTAATTTTATGTAGAAATAAACAAGTTATATATAGAAAATCTTGGTCCACCGGATTTGCCATTTTATTTTAAACTGCTTTCTTGTTATTATTTCTGAATTGTAAAGAAAACACTTTCTCAAAATTCAAGTGTTTTCATAGGTGCTCACTTTTCTCATTTTAATATGATTCCATTTTCTATCACACTCTTGTCACAGCATGGTTAGGATTGGCTCTTGTGCCACAAAATCCCATAGCAACGACAACAATGAATTCAATTTTGGGGCCGTTCAAATATTACGTAAGCACCCAAGGGGGGAAGGGGGTTTGCGATTTGCTTAATTTTGCTGACAAGGGGGGGAGGGGGAGTATGAGTGATGCTTACGTAAGACATTAAAATCACTTTATTTCCGAAAATCTCTTGTAACTTACACAAATAATTTAATTTTAAAAAAATTAAATTTGAAAAAAAAGTTAAATTTGGCAAAAGAAAATTAAACTTGATTTTTGTAAGCTTAAACTTGAAATTGTTAGTCCGAGTTAGAGTTTTTTATTTATTATGTCTGTAAAATTTTAAATTAGATTATTACTTTATACGTCAAAAAAAAAAAGAAGCAGGGAGGGGGTCATTTGTTTATGAACTTCTAGACGGAGGGTTTGGCATTTGTTTATTTTGCTGACAAGGGGGGGGTCAAAATACCAAAGCATGCTTACATAATATTTTGAACGGCCCCTTTGGTAGAATATCTTTGGTCCACAGTGCTGTGTTTTCTGCGCATTTAATGAGAGCAATACGTAACTGAACGTAGCGTCGA
>BGPR01046544.1:0-12017 GCA_013235015.1 Araneus ventricosus
TGCAATTTTTTTAGAATAAGTTGCAAAGCATTTGCAGCTATATTAAATAGATGGATGTCATTAATAGATGGATTTTCCTAAACATATGATAATTTTTAATTAGTTCACTTAAACACAGTTATATTTCTATGAAAAAACAATCATATTTAGAAAAGAAGTTATGCATTATATAACTTTCTAAAGCAAATTCATTACTAATCTACAATGAAAAAAAATCAATTTCTATCTGTAACAACTTTTTGGCATTTGAAACAAGTCATCCATGCATTTTATAAATGTCAGTGTCGATTAAATAGCATAGCCTAAAATCAATAAAAAAAAATCAAATTTCTTAAAATATATAAAGATATTTACCCTACAGCACTGAGTTCAACATCTAGAGTACATTCTTATAGGGAAGTATGAAGATGCGAGAGAAATGGAAAAAGCTAATTGTACCCAAATAATCTATTCCCCCCCCCCAATATTCCAATAGTGGAAAAATTAAAACTAAAAACACTCATCCCAATGCACAATTAATAATAATAATAATAATAATAACTAGTTTTATGCTTATAAATGACCTGATCAGTTAGGTAATTGGTACATCAATAAGAGACAAAACTTTTAAATTTTTAATAATCTTAATGGAAAGTAAATCTATAAGAAATCCAGATTGATTAAGAAATTCTCACTAACATTCTAAAAATGTATATATAAAAAATATAATAAGTGATAAAAATAAGTGTGATTAATACATTGGATAAAGATAATTTTTATTATTTTAAATTTCTTCCTGAATTTTCTATTGGATAATCTACAATGATAAATAATTTTCGAAAAAATAAAGTGGCATAAAACAATGTAGGATTTAAGATGAAGATATCTCTTATTGTTTTTAATGTCTCAGGAATTTTAAAATTTGCATTCAAGTATAATATATGTCAAGGATATGTTCAGAAGGGAATTAGGTCATTTAACAAAGTTTTGCAGAATGTGCATAGATATAATGTTAATTATATTATATGTATTAGATATAAGTTAGATAATTAAATTTTCATTAGATTAGTCTGACAAAACACAAGCATTTTGGGGACAGGCAAATTAAATTTTGCAATATTTTTTCTCCTAAAGTTGCACTTCAAAACACATTTAAAACATGCATACCCGGTGCATCACTGGTATCAGGGTTCTCGACCTGGGGCTTTCCAAAAAGGATCCTCTATTGATTTTGGATTTCTTTAGGGTGTACAAGCTCATGGACCTGATGTAGCTCTGCTGACCTTCGGGGATCATCAACATGCATTCACAGCTGAAACCAAATTTACATATACATTAAATTAAAAATAAAAATAAGTGAGATTAATATGACAGGGGATGAAATTAATTTTCATTTCTTAAAAATTTCTTCCTTAACTTTCTAATGGATAATCTTTAATGATAAATAATTTTCTAAAAATAAAGTGTCAAAACAATGTATTCAGGATGAAGATATCGTATTATTTTTACTCTTATTATCTTTAATGTCAATTTCAAATTTGCATTCAAGTGTAATATATGTCAGGGATATGTTATATGTCAAGGATCATATGTTCAGAATGGAATTAGGTCATTTAACAAAGTTTTTGCAGAATGTGCATAAATGTAATTTTAATTATATTATATGCAATAGATATAATTTATTAACTAAACTTCCATTAAAATAGCCTCCCAAAACACAAGCACTTTGTGGACAGGCAAATTAAAATTCCCCCAAGATGTTCAAATATTTATTAATGGAAGTTAATTCTGATGAGTACACATTTTATCCAAGCAAAATAAACACATAAATCAAAAAAAATATTTATAAAAACTGCAGATACTTTATAATTATTAAACAATGTCCAAAATATTAAAATAATGAAAAATTAATAAACAGTATTGATTTATTTTACTATCTGTTTAATTAATACAATTTTTAAACACGATCGATGCACAAAAAAAAATCGCGTAACGTGGGGTTATTGCGATATTAGAAAATCAGACTCATTATTAATTTCCAATAGAAAAATATTAAAATAATGACGAATTCACAAAGAGTATTGTGAAGTTAAGCTACTAATAATCTTTGCACACAGTCGATAAAGGATTTGGCGTGAAGCGGTGTCATATGAAAAATATCAGATCTATGAAATGCTTTAAAGTGCAATTTTAGAATTTGAAAATGTTACTCACCCGTCATAATGCTTCTATCCACCTTCCGGATCGATGTTGTTAATTAAAAAGATTTAATAATCTTTTTTCGCTCCAAAATGCTTCCTCTGTTATGGCGTATGAAGGACGCGAGCTAAAATAAAACAAAATGTTGGCTGATCTTGTCGGGTCTATGTAGAAACAGAGATAAGGAAAGGTCACGTGATGATATTAACCAATGCTTTCTCAGACACCCCCTCGTGAGTGAAACAGTAATTAGAAAACACTCCGTAAAGGATCGAACTAGAAAGGAGAATTCCGATTCCGTGATCTGTTTTCTGACGGACAGGAAATGGGAACTGGTTTGCGGCGATAAAAGTGTTTTAAGGAGCGATTTCTTCGCCTATCTAGGGAGACTTTCGAGACGGATCCTTTGCTTGCTCTCGATTTCTTGAGGGTGAGTGGGCTCATGGATGGTGTTTAGCTGCCGCTAGACAGAGAGGGATTAGTAACAACAACAACAGGAGCGATTTTTCGTACTAAAAGATCGAAAAAGAGAATTTTTTCATTCGCTCCCTTTTGGAGTCCAAAAATCGCTCAATTGAATTTAGCGTGTAGCGTAATACGGGACTCAGTAGTGAAATACGGGACTCAGTAGCGTAATACGGGACTCAGTAGTGAAATACGGCACTCAGTAGTGTAATACGGTGACTGTCCCGTATGTACGGGACGTATGGCAACCCTATGCATACAGGAACTCAGCTAGAAGGGAGGCCTGGGTGAGACCTCCCCTTCCTTCCATACTTTTTCCCCCTGCATTTTTTAAAAAATCAGGTGACACATTTTGAAAAAAAATTCGAATATACGTGTATGACATTTGGAGAAATATCTTTACAATGTCAACAGTTACAATTGATAAAATTTAGCAAAATTAATTTAAATATTAATTGAAATTAAAATATAATAAAAACAATTTTTTGCATTAAGGTGATCGTCTAAAGCTTATAAATCACCAAAATCATATCAGTACCGCTAATATGTATTGTTGAAGTCTAGAATTTTATCAAAATGGCCCGACATATCATTATAAGTAATGTGTGAAACTCCAAAATTCTCAAAATGCTCTTAATATTTTTAAAAAATCAAAAAACCCAAAATATTCATTAAATTTCGTTAATTTCTTTTAGTACGTAATGGTGAAGATAGATGGCGCCCAAAGTGCCGGCCAGATATGCTCTTGGACTGTTTCATAGTAATAAAAGCTAATTTTGTTCATTTTTGAAGAAAATAAATATGCATGAAGAGTTTTAATAATAGTTTCTCAACAGTTAAAGATTCTTTTTAATGAAAAAACGTCTAATTTTTTTTGAAAACCGATATTTTGTCCTGTGTGTATAGTAATTCGGCAACCCTATGCGGATAACCTTTGAATACAACGATTGGGTCTCTTTATAACGTGAAGAGTCCCTCCCTCCCTGCTGCCGCGTAATTGCATTCTTCTTTCCAAGGTCGAAAGTAAGCTGAACAGTTCCTCTACGGGTGGAAGTTTATTGCAGTTTTTTTTTTTCTCTTCTTTTTCTGCTGTAGAGAAGGGGATACCTTCGTTTCTGCTGCTGCACTGCGATTAACCAGATTTCTTTCGTAGTGCTCTTATTATATACGTTAGTTAACTCTATCTATCTCGCTGTCTATACTCTCGTAATTAACATCAATAATAAATTTATTGATTTAAACAAGATGTAAAGATTTGATTAAATATAATGTATAGAAGATTATTTTTGATAGTTATTCTAGCATTTGTGGCTACTTATATAAATTATTTTCTTGATTGAAACTAATAATCACATCCCTTTTTCAAAGTTGCAATACAATAATGAAAGAAAAAAACGTGCTATTTATTGAAAGTGTCAAACGATAACTTTACCCTTGGGTACTAAACTCAAGAGAAAAAGAAAGTAAATATTTATCATCGAAATAAGAATTGTGCTTACAAATAAACACAGCGACAGAAACACAAAATTCTTCTCCATGCAAATAAACATTTGATAGAACTTAAAGAACGATTACAATCATACTAAAATTATCAAATACAATTTTTTAAATTCTCCATATTTTTGAATACAGTAAACATTTCTAGAATATTTTTTTCACTTGCTAGAAAATAAAAATATTTGAATTTCATTTTTAATATGGGTAATTTCGTGCTGTGTTTAAAAATTAAACATACATCAATTATGCGAATATTTAATTTTCACTTATTTTTTGTGGACTCGAATGAATCTACCAAAACTGAAAGGAGAATAGAATAAGTATACTCTCTCTATTTATATATTTTTAAAGAAAAGCGAAAACATATGACATTTTTTTGAAAAGCATCATAACCGAGCTTATTTTAATTCTACATTTAATTGTTTGATATCATTATTTTCAGAATTTATCTAATTTCAGCGCAATACTTTTAAAATCTCAAAATTTGATTACATTTTAAAATTTTGAGTCAAAATGTAGCGAAATATTTTTTAAACTTTTTGTTGCTGCATATAAACTTAGCATCAATGAATCGATGAAATTCGTTCAGATAATATTTTCTGAAGTTGTCACCATAATTAATCGAAATTACAAGATAAACGATTATCAGTGTAATAATACTGGAGTTTCTAATTTACTCTGTGTTATACTGTTGCTTCCTATAAGATTGACGTCCAGTTTTTAAGCTACACGAGGGCGGTTTTGGAACTGATTTCGTAAATTTAATATTTCCATTTTAAATGTACCATTCTCCAAACTCCCACTCCACACTAACTTGAGGATATTATTTTCTGCTACAACTAGCAAGCATTGACTCTAGAAATAGTTGAAATTTCAAGATAAAGGAACGTCAATGCTAGATTTCCAATTTACTCTGTCTACTCTCTGTTACAGCGTTGTTTTATATTAGATTATCATCAAGGTTTTAAGCTATACGAAGACAGTTTTGGAACATACCTCGTAATTTTGAATGTTGACCAATGACGAGAACAAATGAGTTGTCACGCCATTCTCCAAACTTCCACTCCACACCAACGAATAGTGGTCCAGTTTCGGTTTGTAGCGCGACATATATAAAAACTTCGATGTAGACAAATGGTTTTAATTTCTTGAGGGACGGTAGAGAACCGCTTGGGACCCTGAAAGCCATAAATTGTTTTATATAAATACGCAGTCTAAGGAGGGTTCACGGAGATTAAGGTTGAGTTGGGGAGAATCTTTCGAACACTTGAGTCTCGTTTCTGTGAGACTTCGGATTTCATTCTGTAAAATCTTAACACCTTCAGACCTGGTATCCGTTATACCGGACACCAACTTTGAACAGCTCCTATTAATTCAATAATTGACGAAACTGCATGCTGTTTTTTAAATTTGATTCTCGATTTTCTTAGAAATATAATCGTTGCAAGAATTTTTCGTTTTGGCATGGAATCATTTTAGTTTTTTTAGTTTTTCCAAAAAAAATCGAGAAAATCATCGTCTTTCCCAAAATGAAGCTCGGTGGTGAATTTTGTTTTTCAAGTAATTTCTTGTTTTTAATCCTTTTTTACCATTAAAAGGCTTCTACAATATTTTATTACCCTTTGACAACCATTTTAAAGTGAAATTTGTGTGATTTTTTTCTTTTTTTAGTTGAAATATTCGGTATCGTCCGGATGCCGCACATGGGATAACTTTTTTAATTTTTCATCTAAAGGGCTGAAATTTCATTTATGTTTTAACTTTTGGAGTAGTACACAGTACGCCAAAGGAAGAAAAAAAATTCTAACTCCATTATTTCTAGAATCTCAAAATTTTATTACATTTTAAAGTTTTGAACCAACTTTTACATCCATAACTAAAAGTTACTGTATGCAAATTTCGAATCAATGAAAATCATTTAGATAATATCGCTTCTGAAGTTTTCACAAGAAATAATCGAAATTACAAGATAAAAGAACATCAATGTAATCAGGGCTGTCTTATCCAATGGGCTTATTGGGCTAGAGCCCAGAGGCGACAATGATTCAAAGGCGCCAAATTTACTACACTGATTTTATTTAGTATTTTAGTTCTGTACCAGAATTTAGTTTAGTTTAGTTATATTAACGTCCCTTTTTCAAGCGACATGATGGCTATTTTGGGATGGACCTGGTCATTTTGAACCGCGGTCAGATAACGAGGACAGCACCTGAGCTGGCACCTCCCTCTCCAAACTTCTGCACCAAACCAACGGGATCTGAACTAGAAATTATTCGATTATAATTTTAAATATGAAAAAGTTCAAATTTATATTATATGAACTTTAAGGCGTTAATCAGAGAGAACAAGTGACTTTTTTCTCTCTCTCTTTTTGGTCTCAAATTATCTTATTTGGTAAGTATTTTCTTTATATAGGTAGGTATTTTTTATTTTATTTTCCTGAAGGCCTCAGGCGTTCAAATTCGTAGTAACGATTCTGATGGGGCGCCAATTAACTCCAGCCCAGGGCGCTGAGATTTGTTAAGACGGCCCTGAATGTAATAATGTTGGAGTTTCGAACTTAGTCTGTGTCTACTCTCTATTATTGCGTTGTATTATATTAGATTTATGTCAAGTTTTTAAGCTACAAGAGGGCGGTTTCTGAAAGGGCCTCGTAATTTTAAATGCTGACCAGATGACAAGAACACCTGAGCTGTGACGCAATTCTCCAAACTTCCATTTCACACCAACGCATAGTAGTACAGTTTTGGTTTGTAGAGCGAGATATATATATAGAATATCTATAGAATGACGAATGCTATTTAGGCAAAGTATGAAAAAGATCATAAGGCTCTATTATTTACAAGACGTGCATTCCTCAAAAATGCAAATGTTATTTTGAAAAAATAAAAATGTCATAAAAAATCTTTTATTCAAAATACGTGAAGTAAAAACATATAGTTGAAAGTTACACATATTGAAGTTTTTGTCTATTTTAGTAAAGAAAACAAAATAAAATATGAACCTACATGTTACATCAAGGAAGGAAATAATTTTATTTTGATTTAATTAATTCACTTAATTTTATTTCTTATAAAATCGAATGGACGATTTCTTTCATACTTTGCCGCTTTGTCATTTGGGTTTCAATAGAATGCCTAGGAAACGTGCGTGCCTTCCAGTTTTCTGCATTCTATATTCCCAGTGGCGGTTTTCCGCACAGGCGTTAGAGGCGCTCGCCTCGTGCCTCGAAAATATAGGGGGCCTCAAAATCCATTCGACATACACAGTAGTGCAAGCTGATGGCGAATTAGCGACATTCGGTAGGGGGAGGGTGTCTCAAAACCTATTGATTATTGTAGTGCTATGCCGGCCATGAAGTTGCAACATTGGGTAAAGGTAGGGGGCCTCAAAACCTATACTACGCATATCGTAGGGTTAAGCCGACGGCAAACTTGAGGCATTGGATAGAGGGAGGGGGCCTCAAGTCGGTTTTGCGCCTATGGCCTCATATTGACGAAATCCGCCACTGTATATTCCGGCAACATGTGGATTGATTTGAACTTCCAATTTTCTTTAAAGTACTTTCTGTAAAGCATGGTTCTTTCAAGGCATAATTGCGACTCTTTTTATGTTAGTAAATAATATACGCATAAAAAAATTAAATTAAATTTAACTACGATAAAAAAAAATCTTCACATGGTGTCATGAAAACTTCAATTCAGCAACAAAATCTCATTAGAAACTTGATATTGTTCCTTTTTTGTTAAGTATATATTTTAATTTTATTGTTCATACTAATTAAGCATATAAAATATTTGAAGTCCAAGCATACTGCCCGACGAAAGAAAAATGATAATTTATATGTAAGAATGTTTTAAATCACTTATTTTTACTTTAATAATTATATCTTATGATTATAATTACGGCTATTGTAAAATTCAAAATCGATAATTGAAATGCAGTGTATTTTGTTAACTTAAAAAAAAGGAAAATTAAATAAATTTTAGCAAAAAAAAATATATTTTAGACTCAATTTTCAAAATGCATATTTCACAGTTCGAGTTGCAGACTTCCGGTCTCAAAAATTTTATTTTGATAAATATAATTCTAAAAATGGCTTTTTACGAAAAAAAAGTAGCCGAACCTGCCGTAAAGCATCCTACTATCATTTTGTTTGCGATAAGGAAACGCGTTTAATGGTTTGTAACAGGAGCTTATTCACCCACCCCTCTTTGCTTATTCACGCGTAAACGAAATTACCCATATACGATTACAACCACATAGTAATACGCATGCGATCTGATGATATCGTCAACGTTATGTACAGAGAAAATTTTCCAAGATTCAGTCAGAGCGCATGCGTACAACGTTTTTTCAGCTCTGAGAAGGCAATGCAGGGTAACAAGATACGTAGGTAAATCGCTTTCGCCGAGTTGCGATCAGCGACATCTAGTGTTGGAAGTCGACGTAAAAAACTTTTAGACGACCACGTTAAATAGAAAGGCGCATATACAGTTACTTCTAATGAAATACAAAGACAAATAATAGAAAAAATCATAAATTTGAATTAAAAAGAAAAATAAATAAAAGAAACAGAAAAAGTAAACAATAATAATAATAATGATAACAATACACCCTTTTGCGCGCTCAACCAAATAAAGGAAAAAAATCCTTTATTTGGTTGCTGGACGAATTCAGACCACAGAAAGGTTTAAATTTTGACTTTTTTCATTCCTTTTTACAGAAAATGTGTCCAATTTAGAACTACGAGTGGCATGTGGTCTCCGAAGAGTTCGCCATTCTAGTTCTTTTCCATTTTTCTTCCATTTTGATTATTTTTTAATTTCTAATTTTTATTAAGTGTTTCAATTTTTAGAGAATCTTTGTTTTTTAAAACTATAGTTTCTGTTGTGTTATTTTTAGGAAAATTTTGTTTGTTAATGCTGTTTGTTTTGTTAATGCTGCTGCGTTGAGCGCGCAAAAAGGTGTATTGTTATCATTATTATTATTGTTTACTTTTTCTCTTTCTTTTATTTATTTTTCTTTTAATTCAAATTTATTTTCTTTCTATTATTGACAGTGTCAAAGTTAAAATAATAAATATATAAAAATAAAACTTAAAATGTTACATCCGTAGTTGGTATTTTTATGAGAATTCTTGAAATATTTCCTTTATTCAAAGAAGCATCTTATTAACTCTGCGAAATCGGTAAAACTATGTTTGCAACTCGGAAGATGTACCGATTCTGATTCACGTGAATGTGATACATGTATTGTTAAAATCGAGCTATTGTTCACACACACAGAAATAAGCTGTTACTTGTATCAACGAGCAAATAGCTTGCACAGTTATTTCGAATATTTGTCATTTTCTGAAGTCGGTGTGATATACCAGGTTACTTATTCAATTTGATTTGTCGGCAACCGATAATGACGGTTCGAGCAAACATTTTTATAGAAATCATTTGTTTCAAAATCAATAATCTTATACCGACTGACAAAATCATTCGAGAATTTAAAAAAATTATATCATACGTAATTTTAGATCAACAAACTTCATTTTTACTGTCAACAAACTATAATTTTGTTCGAATTTTACATATTAAGCTTGATACATTAAAAGAAGAAAATCCAGACAAAATTTGCATTATAAAATTGTTGTTCGATAATGACACAACTACGCAGAATCCACAGTTTCAACAAGAGAAGTCAACAACACAATGAAAATGAACATTGGAAAAAACGTTTTTCAGTCCTTACCCGAATTCACAAGAACGATGCGTAGTCATCGAGAAACTACTTTTAATGTTGAATTGATGACTTTTTAAGAAAGAAAATTCAAAGCTGTAGTAATCCAGACACTACTTTAAATGTTGAATTGGTGACTTTTTAAGAGAGAAAATTCAAAGCTGTAATAGTACAGAAAATACTTTAAATGTTGAATTGATGACTTTTTAAGAAAGAAAATTCAAAGCTGCAATAGTCCAGAAACTACTTTAAATGTTGAATTGATGACTTTTTAAGAAAGAAAATTCAAAGCTGTAGTAATCCAGAAATTACTTTTAATCCTGAATTGATGACTTTTTAAGAAAGAAAATTCAAAGCTGTACTCCTCGATTTTTTTTTCACTTTATGAGTTCAAGATGATTTAAAGACAACTCTTTCAACTTTTGAATTTTTTCAAAAAATCTTTGTTATTTCAGTAAGTAGTCATTCAACTGAAACAGTAAAATAAATTGTAAAATCACATTCAGAAATATTTTTAGAAAAATTAAAATTATAATAAGAATATAATTTTTACAAATGCTTCCAAGTTCAAGCAAAAGCTGCTTGTTTTCGTTATATTATCGTCCTGTTTTGAAGACAGACTAGGGCTACTTTGAGACGGACCTCGTCATTTGGAAACGCGGTCAGATGGCGAGAGTGGCGCCCCCTCTCCAAGCTTCCGCACCACACCAGCGGGAGCGCGTTTGACCGCCTACGTATACATGCAACAGACCCAATACAGTGGAATCGGGATAAGAACCTGCAACATTTCCACATTTCCACTCCGAAACCTCACCACTAGGCCACCACGGCCTCTGTGAAACCTACTTGAATTTTGTAGATACATTCTATAAAAAAAAATGTCGAGAACTTTTCAATACCAGCGGGAGTGTTCTGCCCTAAACTTTCTCGTATACTTCCCCCAGAAAGGTGCCGTTTCCCCTTCTCCCGCGTGGCTAAAAAAATTCGAACCTACTGTTATCCAGAATCCAATGACTATCAGAAGGTTTTTCATTATAGTGATTGAAAAATATCTAGGTAAAGAATCAAATTCAAAGCGATGTCTGCCGATTAAAACGCATATCTATCGCACACTGCTAGGCCTAGGCTCTTGCCGTCTCAAGGACCAACTGACGTGATTCACTCCTTTCGCCTGCTTGAAGTACGCATGCGCATGGAGATAACGGATTGGTTTCAATAGTAAATTATACAGACCGACAGACAGTCAACCCTTTGACGGATTTGGCCCAAACTTTTATACGGACCTACAATCATGCCGATAAAACTGTGTACCAAATTTTATCCATCTAGCTATTCAAGATTTTGAGTTATAGTGTTCACATGACTTCGGACATACAGACAGACACACTTCCCTTTGACGGATTTTGTCTAAAATTTGATAGAAACCTATAAATTATGTTTAAAGACCACATACCAAATTTCATCCCTGTAGCTCTAATAGTTTTTGAGTTATCGTGTTCACAGACAGACATGATTCCAAAATTGTGTTTTTCGGACTCAGGGAGGTTTAAAACGTGGAGATTCGTCAACATCTCGAGCTCGAATTTTTTGACGAGTACAATACTTTCTCTTTGTATACTTCGTATACGAGAAAGTAAAAATTGCAAAACATTTATTTGACTATCAAAATTATTTTATCGCCTTCAAAGTGGGAAGTATTGAAGCAATACATATTTGGCGTAGATTATTCTAGCCACCGAAACATTTATCATATTCCCTTACCGGCTTAGTCTTACTACTAAATAAATTTCGTTGATGGAACTGAATCAATGGTTTCAATCGACTAACAGCGCCTTTCATGAAATGGAAGTTTAAATTCAAAATCAGATAGCTCCGTCTCATCATTGCCTTTCTTATTCATAAGATGGGAATCGAATAGTTCAAGCATGTCTTCAGCAAAATGTTTACGATGCTCTTTATGAAGAAAATTCAAATATCGCCAAACAAACCGTGCCCGACACGTTTCATGTTCAAATTATCAGCTAAAGTAGTGTTAATTATGTTCGATATGTCCGGTTCCAAAGACATCTGTTTCATACTTAGATGAAGATTTTCCATGAGGGTATATTTCACTTTCTTGACGTTTTCTTCAGTCGAAAACGCTGGAA
>BGPR01046546.1:0-12017 GCA_013235015.1 Araneus ventricosus
TCAGATGCCATTACATTGCTTGAAGTCAGAGATTCTAATTCTTTTGGTGAATAGGATCCAATTTTTCATATCAACTTTAGTAGTGCCTTTCTTTTTTCTATGGCTTTTTGGGGCCTTAATATTTTTATGATTCTATTTTAATAGCACTTTAATATTGAAATTGAAATAAATAACTGACACGTCATTTCATAAAAATACCTAAACATTCGACTTTAAACTAAATAGATGCTTAACATAGACAGATATCGGCTTCAGAACAGGACAGGAATAAGAGGCTTCAGGGCCTAATTTGTAAAAGATATCTCTTTTACCCTAGTCTGGTGTACGTTAATTCATGTGGTTTACTACCAAGTGGAAGTGTGACGAGGGAGTTCCTCTTCAGGTGTTAGCGTAGCCATTTAACCATTCTCAAAATTATGAGGTCCATCCCAAAATGATCATCCTATAGCTTCAAAGAGAGGCTTTAATCTAAATAAGCCAGACTGAGCTAAACAAAGTAGATCTTCTTTTTAAAGTTTAGAAATCTTTTAGTTTTACTGTGAATATCGTTGCCTTCTGTACAAAGAATTATAATTACTAATTAAGTTTACAATTTTGATTACACGATCAAACTTTATCTGCTTCATAGTTGTCCTTTCAGCATTTTAACTAAACTCTATTATATTAGTTTGACGTTTTAGATTAAATTTTATATGGCCTGAATATGGGCTGCTATTCTTTTATCTATTTCTATGACAGTTCGTACATAGAAGTTTGAATCTTTCTGCCAAATGAGGTTTAGAGTGAATGTTGTTAATGTATTTATTAGAAACTACGAGTGTATATATGAATTAAAAATTTTTAAAGCCTGGCGCTATTCTTGCAAGTCTATTTCTAATTAAGGACTTTGAAAGGGTAATAATGAATATTCATGCATTTTTGTAGAATAACTAAGTGAATACAGTTCATTTCTCAGTTTGAAATCTCTGCAATGGGAAAAAAGAGCTTTAGATCAAAGAGAAAATAATAATTAAAAAACATTTAATATAAAATTATTTTGCCAACTCTTTGCCTCATTCGATTTCTAAGTATTCCAAAAAATAATTTATGAGAAATAAGAATCAAATAAATTTCATGAAGTTAAAATAATTTGTTGTATTTAAACTAAACTAGGCGCTTTCGGCGACCATTTGTTCATCCGTAATATTAATAGCCCGTAGTTACACTCGCAAAGTGGCAAAATTTGTCCAGTTGTTGAGGCTCGAGGATTCTGTCAACGTTTTATTTTGCGATATCTGTCAAAAATGGAGGGTTTAGATGAAAGGCGACCATCGTTGACGTATTTGAAAAGAAAGAAAAAAAGCATAGGCGAGATCGGTACAGTGGATGGGACTAGAAGACACTGTCAAGGGGTTTCTCCGTAGAGAAAGTACAGTAAAGTAGTGTTTTGAGCAGTGGCGGCTCGTCAGCTCAGACACAAGCAGTGCTGAAAAAGTTTTCGCTGGTATTGGGTTTTTGAACAATGTTCAAATCCCGCATAATGCGACCTCCATTTTTTTATATTCAATTTTCAGCTCAGCGAAAGCTGTGAAAATACGATTTTTTGCAGGTTTGCAACGTTCAGCTTTTCTTAGATATCTCTAATAATATTGATTGATCGCTTCTTATAAAATTTTTTAACTGACTAATATTTTAGAAAATTATATTCAAACTTGTTTTCTAAGAGTTATTTCTAACACTATGTAACGAATATTCAATAAACCAGACAGGTTCCTAACGAGACAACATGAAGCTAGACAGCATTCCATTAAACAGCCCATAAGAGAAAGCAAAAAAAAAAAGCTAAATGAGGAATCGAAGGTGAAAGTCGAGCGCCAAACTAGGGCTATAATGACCGCAGCTCTGGTGCCTCTAAATTCAAAGGGTAAAAGGGTTGCTTTGTCTCTCCCAATTCATCGCTTAGCGGTACTCAGTTGATCCTTTTGGGGAGTGGAGAAAATACCTTCACAGCTCTAGTCTGTGTATCTCTCAGTTGTTGATTGATTTACCGTCTTCCTTTTACGTTTTTATTACTTTTTTGCCATTTTCGTTGATCATAGAACTCTAAAAGTGAAAAAGTAAGCAAATAAGAATAAAAACGAAATTCCAAGCTTTTAAAATAATTTCAGGGGACTGTAGCTCTGCAGCCCTAATAGATAACTGGTTTTCAGATTTTTCTTAAGAATGGAGGGTGGTAGGGAGGAACGTGACCATTGATGACTTATCTAGGGGTCATGGGCTTTCATGTGAAATAAAAATTGGCGAAATCGGTACAGTACTTTGATTTTTCTCAATTATTTTGAATATATAGATGCATTCATATGCTAATATTTTTATATTAAAATGTAATTCAAATAATATATATGCATTTCTAAAAGAAATTTGAAATCCCATTTATCCCATCTGAGCTATCAGTGATTCTTTGTCTTTATGGTACTTTCATTAATATCCTTAAGTTTTTGAATGATATGATTATTTTATATTGGAATGAACGGAAAAATTACTTATGCAGCAACTGTGTGCTTTACAGCTGTTTGAAATCTATGAAAGTGGTCTATAGGTTTGTTTATTGTTTTTGTTTAAAACAGAAAAGAAAAATAAGGATTTTAAAAAGTTGTCTTAAGTTTCTGAATAGGACAAAAGTTTTCGGTCGTCTGACAGATTCTATTTAGCTTTTGAAGGAGTATGGAATTAGTACTTTAGTTTTTAAATGCTTGAAATTTTCTTTTTAAAATTTATGCACGCCTTACAATTTTTCTATACATTGAATAATAATGCAACTGATTTTCGAAGTAATGTTTCAATCACATTTTCTGGAACATTTCCTTTAATAAAAATTCTTCGTTCCTTTTAATATTGATAATTTCTCATTCTTTTTCATTCAGTCACTTTATTTGATGTGTGTCGAAGCATTACAAAAATATATCTATTGTGCATAGATTGCATATAAAATGTTGAATGCCTCTGCAAACTTATACATATTCGAATTCTCTGCTTTAACTAATATTATAATTATGCTTTAGCAGTTGATCTTTTCATTCTTATATAACTTTTTGTTTAAATCTTACTTTTTGAAAACTAGTTTATATTTAATACTAAATGCACAAATGACAGGTTGTAAACTTTTGCTTCGAAAATCCATATAAATATTATGACCTTTTCACACTTCATGACTTTTCTATTAAATATACGCAATTAATTTTTCATTATTTATTTTTAGTTTTATTTGTTAATTCTGATAAATACGTGTAGTCTGCCGTTTGCCTAGGTCATTTGACGGGAGCAACATTTATTGCCTTATAAGGTTATAGGGTTGCACATGCATGTTTCGCATATCGTATCAATTTGATGCACATTTCTACACAGACTGTTGCGTGTAAGTTCAATATAAAGAAACCCCACATTTTT
Source organism: Araneus ventricosus (assembly GCA_013235015.1). NCBI lineage: Eukaryota > Metazoa > Arthropoda > Arachnida > Araneae > Araneidae > Araneus > Araneus ventricosus. Next base: position 3,427 of record BGPR01046546.1, read on the forward strand.
TAAATTCGTTGTACAAATCTGTCTTGTGTCTTCGTCTACATCGACAAAAACACATGTAAAGTGTTTTGTCTGCCTGTGAAGACATTAACTTCACAGAAATTCTATAAAATTATTTTTTGTTGAATTATTGCCTTAAATTTACTTTGTTGAATATTTCCCGACTAAAAACAATATTTTCAACATTTAATCAGGAAAAACAAGGTTATTATGTAAAAACCGGTCATTTGACCAGCTATGGTACGAATAGGTATATAAGTGTCGGTACGCTTACTGTTAAAGTAACTTAACTCTTTATAAGGCCATTTTTTTCTAGTAGTGGTATAATAAAATAGCTTAGGTATTGTGATTAATTTAAGAAAAGAAATTCACATTTAGCTTATTGGATGACATTATTTTTTGTTATCTAATTCTATTAATTAATAATTAATAACAAAGTTATGGTTTGAGATAAGAAATTGGAACATCCAGGTTTTTGTTTCATCGAAACATTTGGCAAGAACTTACGCCAACCTTAAAAATGAATTTAAAAATTGATGAATTTGGTGGGAAGTATATTCCTACGGCCTTATAAAGGGTTAAATATGATTTTGTGATAACCTTTTTATAATAACAGTTAATGTTTATTTTATCGTAGATTTTTTGGGCTTTATTTTAACTATTCAGTGTGAAACGTGTTAAAGAACATTCAATGTGTAACATCTGATGTTGTATGATCAGCATCATCTTATGTTATAAAGAAATAAAGATATATATTTCCTTCAGGACATCTTTAATCAGGAAGTTCACTATACACCCAAAAATCACCGAAATTTCTTTTAATTTCACCACATCACTTTTATCGTTAATCAAAATTTTAAATTATTCGAATTTGCTTTCGCGTGGTTTACATCTATTCAAATGGAATTCGTAGTAAAAATGCTGTTACAAATGCAGTGTCCATATCACCTTAATAGACACATTTACAATTTGATGTGTTAACTAATTTGAATTAAAAAAATACGACACAAAATGGCCATGGCCTTTTAAAAATTAAACTACATAAATGTCATTAAATTGGAGTCAATGAAATCGTTTAGCTTATCAAATCTGGTGGAAACCTAATGGCCATTCTTTCAGTTGTTACCGGAAATGCACGTGAAATCAAAGAGATATTTACTTGTGTACCGCAATTCCTGCGCCTCTGATGTAAATCTCGTATAATTCATTGTGGTTCCGATTTCGAGCAGCTTACCTTAAAAGTTCAATTAATAAAGTCTTCGCTTCCTTTCCTTTTATTTAAATTGACCTGTTTCATGTTTGTAAGATAAGGTTGTGCAATTGATTTTTCCATTCGCTTCCGAGTGGGTCAGAGGTATGAAATTTTTCACTTTTCTATGACAAAACAATTTTTTAAAGCGTTTAGAACTTAATTCCCAGTTAATCATTCATTTAATTAAATTTTGATTCCATTTCATTCAATTTACGCTTCACCTGGTAGTAAGATAGCAATAGATTAAAAAGTCGAAAACAATTTAAATACAAAAAATTCTGCGGTTCTACAAGTCCATTTCAAATTCTACTATTACAAAAGTACTTCGAATCCTTCTACCTATCTTTAAATTTGCATCGGAAAGTAATAAAAAGAGGGTGTTTCGAAGTTTTTAATTAAATTTATTTCCTATCTTTATTTCTTGTCTACCTGTCTTTTTTAACTTCCCTTCGCATACTTAATAGTGACATTTCTCGCCACAAGTTCATTTGAAATTCTACTATTACAAAAGTATTTTGAATCCTTCTACCCATCTTTAAATTTGCATCGGAAAATTTAGAGTAGTTTGCTTTATTTTCAGTTGAGCATTAGATGAACAGGGTCATTGTTATTTTTCATTCAATAAATTTCTTTCTCTGCTCTAGACAATAAGAAAGAAATATTAATTTATATATTTCTAAAATCTAACTTTCTTGTTCATAAAGAACTATAAAACCATTTATTATTCAAAATTTTCTTCGAAATCTGTTCTTTTCAGAACAAAGAAATTCATTAACACAGAATAGTTAACTGATTAAAACTGTACTTTTGTTCTTAATTGCTTTAGAAATTCTTTCGCAATTGGACAAATTTTTACATTTATCATTTTGTATTTTCATTCCACTTCCGTGAATGAAAGCCATTCTGACCTAAAATACTGTGTCTAAAAAAATCATAAGATTTATTTCATTCTTTGAAGAAAATTTCACGTGAGAAAGGACAATGAAAAACTTTTATTATATTAAAATAATTATAAAAATAATTAATACACGAATAATTAGATTTATTGGCCATTTTTAACTCGCAAAAATATATTTTGTAACATAAAAATTTTCATAACTGAAATTTTTAGAATAATATATTTTACTGAAGTATATTCTAGCAAAATTCACACACCTTGTATAAGTACCATTTTTCTGTTATATTAACCTAATATTTAGAATAGAGTAGCATTTATTCTAATATTTTTTCTTGCATTCAATCAGTTTTTTTAAAACATCCCAGAAAAGAACATTAAAATGTTTTGCACTGAGTCAAGACAATTAATAACGTTGTTTAAATGTAACATTCTCTAATGCAGAGTGTTTATAATTTAAATTACGCATAATTACCTTCGACTTCCTTAATGATACTCTGAAATCACTGAGTTGGCTTTCTGAAATACGCTTATTCCAATTATTTGCATCATTAATTTGCAATTATACTGCTTTTAAGTTGATTCTTACCCGATAAAATGCTTCGAAGAATTATTGACACAAAATTCTTTATTTTATTATTATTTTTAAAGTGGAAAGTATGAAACAATAATCATTTGAATATTTTTATGAAATTTGAAATTATTTAATTAGTATATCAGTGCATATCAGGTTTCTTACAGTTTCAATTTAGTTTACGCAATATTTAATCACTCATTAGAAGTTTCAAAAACAATCTCATTATAAAGATCCTGTTTTATTTTTCATCTTCCAAGGATTTCAAATGTGTTTTCTTATTTCAATTATAGTTTAATTTTGGAGGGTTAGCAATATTTAAATTATATTACTACATTTTTCCTTATAACTCATCTATGTTTTCCCTCTTATATTAGTGCACTTACTCACTTGTACAATACAAGTTAGTTTTTCTATAAATATCTTCCACTGATTATTCTCTGTTCGTTCTATGGCTATGAAATTCTACTCACCTTCTCTGTCGTATTTAATTTATTCCCTCCTTTGCACCGTTTCCACTATCTAATACTTCTATACTACTAACTTTTACGCCGTTCACACTCCAGTTTAAATTATAGAAATTATTAATTCATTTACTTCAATTTAATTCCAATAAAAAAATTGAGTTTCAATACCGTACCGTTAATATTTCAGGCCTGAGCATTTCAATTCTAACTTAGAATTCAGTAGGAAATACAGTCTTTAATTCTGTATTACAACATTGAACTATACAAGTTTTTGAAACAAAATTAAAAAAATAATGTAACAAATAATAAAAGCTTTATTCTTTTTAATGATGGAGCACTTCTTGTAATTTGTTTTAGAAAAACAAGAAGAGATAATTTAAAATATGCAAAGACGAGCATGTGAAAGTGACGCATCTATCTACTATTGCATAGGCCATTTTACCTGCCTAGAACCTAAGATACGCGACCTAATATGAATTCCACGTGAAAGATGCAATACTTCACTCGAGTTGAATCCCATTTCTATGGTATTCCAGGTTGAAATCTTATACTCTACCTTGAGGTGGGTGAAATTTCAAATGTACTTAAGATATGCGATCTAATACGGACTTCACATGTTTATACAAATATTCTACAGGGAAAGAATATAATACCTCTCTCAATTTGACTCGCATTTCTGTTGCGTTCCAAGTTGAAATTTTATTCCTTACCGTACCCTGGATGAAATTTCAAATGTATCTGAAGTACTGAAATCTCCAAGTAAGTAATATTTTTATGACAATGCATTTCTCGTCTCCAAGTGCGCCGACTGTAACTTGATTGGAACTTTGGTGGCGGTTTGAGTGCAGGTTGCATCCGAAGTCCACTATGCTTGTGGGCTTTATGCACGCTCAATCTACTCCATTGTCATACATCTTCTGTTGGTTTGACCTAAAAATTGAAATTGTAGATTTTGTCTTCGTCATTTCATCACAGTTCAGTTTTACGACGTATGTTTAGCACAATCATCATATAGCTTAATACTGAGGTTTTATTCCAGCAAATTAAACCACTGCACCCATTATGTGTCCGGTAACCAGGTTCCCAAGTGTCAAAGCAAAGCGTTCTACTTCTAGCCTACTTGACTGGGTTCTTAGTAAGCAATTGGCTGTTAAAGCTGTGCTATTGAGGCAACATTACTAGATGTTGTAATATTGAGGTTTGCTAGTCTGTTTACGCTACAGATTAGTTATATTAACGTCCCGTTTTGAAGCAACACGAGGGCTATTTCGGGACGGACATCGTAATTCTGAACCACGGTTAGATGTAGAGGAAAACACCTGAGCTTGCACCTCCTTCTCCAAACTTCTGACCTCACTAGAGGGAGGATGTTTGGCCACTACGTATGATTTAACGTGCAGAAGGCCCCATACACGGCGGATCTTCAGTGGAATCGGGTTTTGAGTCTGGTCCCATTTAGGCTACAGCATTGAAAGCAAGTGCTGCCCAAACAATACAGTTCTTGCTACCTATCTTATTCTACGTCTGTTTTCAACTAAATTCATTGTCTTGTATTTAAAATAAAAACATTTGCAGATGTAAAAATTTAAACTTCGTCGCTACCGAAATATCTATGAGTTTTTAAAAATAATTATTATAAATTGCTTTATAAGCAATTTATTGCCAAGGATTATAATATTAAATTTTTTATAATTCTCCTAAAAGTTTGTTTCTTTATACATAGAAAACTAGTAAGCAGCTAGTGTAATATAACATAATACAGTACAACCCCGGTTAACCAAACTAAAGGGAAGGAGGCCGTTTCGGCGAATTTCGGCGCCGATAACGATTTTTTCGGTTAAGCCAAGGACATCTATTACTATTTTGTATCTAAATACAGTATGTAATTCTGAAAGTGTATAACGAATTCAAAACTCTCTTTGTAGATTACGCTTATGCTCTTTATTAGAGTTAACCCTTTGTCAGGCACAGTATCCGCACCAGCCAGTTCGGGCGCAATGCGCCTAACAGGCCCATGTCAGCAATATCGTAATTAATATTGTTAATACCCCTTAATTTTAATTTTAGCATTCTAAAATTAATCACTGACCTTCGTGGGAGGCTTAAAAAGAAAAGTGATTATTTCGTTGCAACAAAGTCTCCTTCGCGATTATTTCAGAGCAGTACAGTATGTAATTCTTGGATTTGCGATTTCAGAGACATTTTTGATAACCCGGGTTTCGGTTAATCCGAGTTCAGTTAACCGGGGTTTTACTGTATGATTCTCAATCGAATTCTGGGTTATTATGCAATGTGTCTAGAACTATTAAGTGAGAATTCTCTTCTGTGTCATTTTCTTTTCCTACTAATAATAGTAAACGAATGTTATCCTTTAATAAGAATCTCAATGAGGAGCAATAACAACTCTGAACGAAGTGCTTCTATGAGAAAACTAACCGGTTTAGCCCTCGTGTTTTGATAAGATGCTGGAAGAAAGAACAGAGCCGGGAACTAAAGTGATTAAGTAATCTAGTTTATCTAGTGTAATTCGTACGAGCAACCACTCTTTTCGCTTGGTGAAGAAAGTCCAAAACTTTGCTTAATTGCCCAATACCTTTTCTTGACTTCCAAAACAAACGAGGAACAGGCGTTTGTTCAGTTAAGCTATCGAATTATGAATGTAAAAGAAAACAATGTTTTATATTTATAAAGGTCAATCCAGTTTGTTTTAAGGGCCCATTTTTGTGAAAAATACAAATACTTTTATGAAAAAAATTGAATGTGAATTGAAATGAAATTTTGTAAAAGGGCTGTTTTTACGAATTTGAATTTTGTGAAATGTCCTCTAAACGGCCCTAATTTTCGCCTGGATCGACCCATGATTTATATAAAAAAATCAGAAACTTTGCGAACTAATATAGTATTCTTGATTTCCATTAACCCTTTGCACTCCTATGTCTATTGTGACTCAACATCCTGAATGATGCATCTTATTCACATTCTTGCTGCAAAGCGCTTATTATAAAAACCATATAATAGAAAAAAACACACTGATTAATTTTAAGGAATTTAAAATAATTAATAAAAATATTTTTCAGCTTCCTAAATCAACCGAGCTTCAATCAAGCTTCCTAAATCAACTTATGCTCACACGCATATAATTGTATATTTCATTATCTTTAGGCGTGCAAAGGATTAAAGTTTTAATCTATCTTGTTTTTTCAGAATAGTAACTAAGTTATCATCTGCTTACAGCTACTAGCCTCATTAGCACCCTAACTAGCGACAATATATCACGAGATACATTTCTTGCACCATAAAATTTCGTAATAATCCTATTAGAATTGAATAAATATTTTAAAAGTGAGAATTTAATTATAAATCAAAATTCTAATAATGGCATTATTACTGCTTTTGGCCAATCACAGCACAGTTACCAGCAGCTAGTTCAAATCCGATTCAAAGATTGACGATAAAGCTAAATTGGAGGAGTTTCATTTCTGTGCTTTTATTTCGTGAGTTCGAAACGACGTAATCTCCGATTAAAGATTTCATCTTGAGACTTAAAACTCATACAAATGATGTATTATAAATTGCGCCGTAATTTACATATATTCCTTTTTTATTACTAAATTTATTGAGAACACAATTTAACAAAGTAGCAACTTAATCCCTTTCTTGACATTGTGGATATAGCTGCGAAATTAAAGAAATTATATCATCAAGTGCACTTAAAACCAGGGAAGTACATTATCCATCGAGCAATAACTCCTGAAGACCAATCTTCAAAGTTGGATGTATAGAGTTTAAAAGACCCCTCAGAGTATAATTTAACTGTAATGGCCCATACATTACTTCTTAAACACCGAAGAAAAATACATTTTAGTTGCATTCAAGCTTTAAATACAACATCGACAGTGATAATAATTAATTTTTACAGACTATGTCGAGATTAAAACAAAGCTGTCATGTTTCAATTACCAAGTATATGCAATAATAATTAAAGACTCGAAATACAGTCAGACCTTTATTTTATCTTTAAATTAATCCTTTGGGACTAATGTCAGATACAAAAGATAACGTAATAACGCTCTTGTAAAATTTAATTACTTGCTATAAATACATGCTATTGTATTTTCTCTTTCCAGTTTTGTACACATCAGCTCTCAGAGTTAATTATAACTGTCTTTGTTGTGACAGTATAACATCGTCACTGGTATTATAGCTTGTTAAATTGTTTTATTTATTTTCCTAATATTTAATTAGATATTTATAGAAATTAATGATAGCTAAAATTTTATGATTCGTATAATTTATGCAAATTGTTATCTATTCGTTTTTACTGAATAATTTGTGATGTTATGAATTAAAAAAAGTTATATTGTTCATTTAATAAATTGAAAACTTTTTAAACATTTTGATTTATGAAGCGTCTATATTCTCTTAGATTAACGGAATTCTTATTTTCCATTTTTGATGCCTTAGCGGGGTTATCATGCTCCCATCTGTTCTGGACTTTGAATGTTTGATGAAACAGCTAATATCTTGTAATAAATTTGCCTGATGGATTATGCAATATTAGTCATCATTATGTCGAAGATTTAAACTGGAATATCAAAAATATGCTCAATAACAAGTTAAATATTTTGAAGTGACACACAGATTATTTAAAGATACATTTTTTTATTAACTTTAAATGGAACATTTGTACAGGATGTTTCAAAACTCTTGGTGGCCACTTAAAAAGTGATAGAATACATCAAGGAAAGTGGAAATTAGTATTCAGTGGACGGTCGTAACTCAAAGTGTGAATATCTAGAGGGTTTTTTTCTCAGTTTATGTGATTTCGTGGATTAGCTAAAGCTGTCTTCTAGTCTCTCCTGGCTGGAAATTTTCCTGTGAAAACATCATTTACGATGGAAAGTAATATTTACGATGACAGTTTCCACAATTTTCATGATGATCTTACTTAGGATCTCTATATCTTCTATAGGAGAAATACCCAATGGCAGCTCGTCCATTAGGGCTATAGAGCTGCAGCACCCTCTGAAATTATTTTTTAAACTTGTATTTTTCGTTTTGAATCTTATTTGCTTACTTTCACACTCTCATAGTTGAATGACTTACGAAAATCCAAAAAAAGTAATAAAAAAATTGTAAAAATGGCATAAAATGAATCCAATCGCAGAGAGACGCAAGTTTGAGCTGCAAAATAATCTGCCCCGCCCCGAATTTCGTTCACTAAGCAGAAAATCCGGAGTGAAAAAATAACTCTTTCTTCCTTTAGCTTAGACGGGCTATGCCCTGGAAGTCAACACAGCTCTGGCTGGCACGGAGACAAATGAACGAAAGAAAGATACTCTTTTTAATATATTTTTCTTTTTTTCCTCACTCTCATTGGCTGTTTATGAGTTAGACGATGTATTA